>CAUZXS010006403.1:2500-7500 GCA_963585895.1 Sepioteuthis lessoniana
GGTGTTGCCGCCAGGACTTGTTCAAGATTGCACGCAGCATTCTTGTGTAATTGCCGTCTAGCTTCTTCTCCAGCCGTTTTGTTAGCGTTCATGTAGTGCACCCGTATAGCAGTATCGATGTGACCGCTGCTTGGAAGAAACTGTGTTTCATTTTATCGGTTAGGTCTGATTTCCATATAATTGATAGCTGTCCATATATATATATATATATATATATATATATATATATATATATATAATGGATCCGTTTGCATGTGTATGTATATATATATATATATATATATATATATATCCGTTAGTGTGTGCATATATGTCTCTCTCTCTCTCTATATATATATATATATATATATATATATATATATATATATTTCCTTATATTATCCAATGCCAAGTCATTCGATGGTGGGAATAATTCTATTTAGGTTTTCTTTCTTTAATATCCATGTAATTCAAAATCCAATGGAAGCTCAATGTAAAAGTATAATAAATCAAAATATAGAGGAAATAATTTCATTTAAAAGAAAAACCTTTTGAAAATTACTCATTCTTTTAATAATATTTATTTCAGCAGATCCTTTATTTTTTTAATGTTAAATCTGCATCTTCTGACAAAAAAAAAATGAAGGGTAATTTCTAATGAAAATTTGAAAAAACCCACAAAATTTTGGCCACCTTATCTCCCTAACCCAAACTTTATCTTTTTCTTTTTTCTTTTTTTTTTTTTTTTAAATGAAGACCAAACTATTTATTTTTTCTGTCTGGTTGACACATGATATTCAATTCCTCTATGAAGATGCATCAATTGTTGACTCCTATTTCCTTTTCACTTCATTTTTATATAATGGCAAACAAACTTTTAAACCCAAATGAAGGAAATATATAAAAAATAAAAGAATAAATGAATTGGGGAGAGAAAATTATCTAAAATAAACAGCTTACATGGGTATTAGTAGCCTCTTAACAAAATTATTTGTATTATAAAATATCATATTGTATATTAATACTATTCAAATAAAAAAAACTACGAAAATTGTCATACAAATACTTTTATTCTATTCAATATAATTGTTCACATTAATAACGTAAAAATAAATATTATACCAATTACTGTTAAGACTATTATCTAAAATTATAAATAAATACGACATAATATATATCCTCAAAATTATAATTATATCTTACATATCATCATAATTTTATGTTATTACTAAACCTCAAATCCTTAAATTTATAAAGTAAGTAAAGTTGATGACCACAGTCGAGAGTGACCAGAGGGCTCCCTTTTCAATAGCTACTACACCGAAGTGTAGGAGAGGGCGCTAGTCCTTTCCATGGATTGCTCTACTTCCATTATATTCCTAATAGTTTTATTATAGAAATGCACTAAAAATCTGGGAAAAGGGTTGTCAGGTCAGTAATTAATGCAAGCATTATTAAGTTGTTGGAAGTAGTTGAGGGTGACCAGAAGGCTCCGTTTTCAATAGCTACTACACCAAGGTGTAGGGGAGAGCGCTGCTCCTTTCCCTGGATTGCTCCACTTTACTCTTGATACATACCTTATATTGCTGAGTGGTATCAAGTACCATTTTTAAAGTCTTTGGTATGAACTCGACCTGGGATTGAATTGGATAATAATTTATCATCAAATACCATAAATAACTATTAAAAGGCAAACCAGACATGCGGGACGCTGCTGGAGAAGTAGGCATGAACTCATAACTGACATACTCCTGTGGACCTCTTCACATGGACAAGCAAAGGCAGGACCAGCTAGAGCCTACATACAACAGCTCTGTGCAGATACAAGATGTAGCCTTGAAGACCTACCGGGAGCGATGGACAATAGGAAAGAGTGGTAGGAGAGGGTCAGGGAGATCTGTGCTGGCGGTGCAGCATGATGATGATAATAACTATTAAAACACAATTTTTATTTTATATATATATATATATATATATATATATATATTTATACAGTGTGTGTGTGTGTGTGTGTGTGTAATTACCAGCTACATGTCTGCAATTTATGGCTAACTATTTGTTGCTTGCTGCTCTTAAAAGTCTAGTGTAAACATTCTTGGAAAGTTATTTGTCTTACATTCTTGTTAAGAAAAATGGTTGACAGTGTATGTGGTGTAGGGCTACTACTATTTCACTGGCTGACAGAATCTTCTTCGGATGCACCAGTTAGAGGTTGTTGTTGACACAAATACAGAAAGTGGTCACACTTGAAATTCAGCTGACATCAATGATATATATATATATATATATATATATATATATATATATAAAATGTACTTATGCCGTCAAAGTTAGGTTATTTACTAATTTAAAAAAAAATTACTTAGTTTTTATTTTTTAACAACTTTTTAATTGCATCTAAATTTTCTTTTGGATTTATTTTTTGATTTATTTTTTTTGCAAAATTCTTTTCATTGCTGATTTCAGGGGTTAGCACTGTGTATCCCAAATTAATACTCAAGTCAAATTACCCCTGTCTGCTAATTTTCTGCCCCTAATGTCCAACTCTACAATCTTCAATTTCTGCCCCTAATGTCCAACTCTACAATCTTCAATTTCTGCCCCTAATGTCCAACTCTACAATCTTCAATTTCTGCCCTAATGTCCAACTCTACAATCTTCAATTTTCTGCCCCTAATGTCCAACTCTACAATCTTCAATTTCTGCCCCTAATGTCCAACTCTACAATCTTCAATTTCTGCCCCTAATGCCCAACTCTACAATCTTCAATTTTCTGCCCCTAATGTCCAACTCTACAATCTTCAATTTTCTGCCCCTAATGTCCAACTCTACAATCTTCAATTTTCTGCCCCTAATGTCCAACTCTACAATCTTCAATTTCTGCCCCTAATGTCCAACTCTACAATCTTCAATTTCTGCCCCTAATGCCCAACTCTACAATCTTCAATTTTCTGCCCCTAATGTCCAACTCTACAATCTTCAATTTTCTGCCCCTAATGTCCAACTCTACAATCTTCAATTTTCTGCCCCTAATGTCCAACTCTACAATCTTCAATTTTCTGCCCCTAATGTCCAACTCTACAATCTTCAATTTCTGCCCCTAATGTCCAACTCTACAATCTTCAATTTTCTGCCCCTAATGTCCAACTCTACAATCTTCAATTTCTGCCCCTAATGTCCAACTCTACAATCTTCAATTTCTGCCCCTAATGTCCAACTCTACAATCTTCAATTTCTGCCCCTAATGTCCAACTCTACAATCTTCAATTTCTGCCCCTAATGTCCAACTCTACAATCTTCAATTTCTGCCCCTAATGTCCAACTCTACAATCTTCAATTTCTGCCCCTAATGTCCAACTCTACAATCTTCAATTTCTGCCCTAATGTCCAACTCTACAATCTTCAATTTTCTGCCCCTAATGTCCAACTCTACAATCTTCAATTTCTGCCCCTAATGTCCAACTCTACAATCTTCAATTTCTGCCCCTAATGTCCAACTCTACAATCTTCAATTTCTGCCCCTAATGTCCAACTCTACAATCTTCAATTTTCTGCCCCTAATGTCCAACTCTACAATCTTCAATTTCTGCCCCTAATGTCCAACTCTACAATCTTCAATTTTCTGCCCCTAATGTCCAACTCTACAATCTTCAATTTCTGCCCCTAATGTCCAACTCTACAATCTTCTTCATATTAGCTCTATTGTATGTATGTATAATTGTTTTAATCTGTAGGTGTTTGGCCAAATGTTCCTATTCCTATTTGTCTAAATTTCTCAGATGAAGGTTGGTAATTGTTATTAGAATATTCTGACTATTAACCTCATCTTTATTGTTATTCTCACAATGTTTCGGCCGATATGTTTTTCGGCCGATATGTTTTTCGGCCTTCTGAATTCACTTTAAATTGTCCAATATGGATACGTGGTGCAGTGAATAAAGCATTTGGTTGGAGGGAAATCTTCTGGAGGTTACAGGTTCCATCCCAACTACAGATAAGAATAACAAGAAATACTTATTATAATTTAACACTTGTATATAGTCATGGTTAACAGGATTGGAACAGTCTACCCGGTCACGCTATTATGTTCACTTTCGGGCAAATACCCTTGGGAAAGGTATGAACCCCCTTATCCTACCAGCTATGGGTTAAATAGTACCACTACTGTTCTTCTAGGAGAATGGCTTTGGCATTAAATAACCTACAAAGAGTTGATATGCCATTAAACAAAGAAACCAAACCAAACACCAACCAAAAATTCACTCTGAATTGTCCAAGGACACATGGCACAGTGGATAAGGTATTTGGTTGGAAAGTGCTTTTGAGTGAAATCAACTGGAGGTTAGATGTTCAATCTCAACAACGTGTAAGAATAACAAGGAATACTTAGTATAACTTTCCACTTGTACCTGGTCACAGTTAACAGAATTGGAACAGTCTACCACTGTGGTTCAAATAAGTTTGAGATTCTGTGTGGACTTACATCCAAAGGACATATCGGCTGAAACATTGTGAGGATAACAATAAAGATGAGATCAATAGTCTGAATATTTTAAGTAATAATAATTCCAGTACTTCAAAAAATATCTGAATTACCAAAGTGAAATGGACAAAGTCAATTCTTCGTCTCTTATCTCTTCATCACTCAAGACTTGTTGAAAAATTCTCAAAATCTGACTTTAATCGCTGCAAACCCTCATAAAGGACGACTTATTTAAAAGATATAAAAAATGGAGAAGTAAATAAAATGCTTGGTTAGTTTTTTATGCATATCAACCATTTTAAGTTATTTACAGCCAAATCCTATTTACACACACATGCACACATTTATAGTTGGGCAACAGTCCTCCATTTATGCATGTTTGATGAAATAATGAATACACATTTTATCTCTGTAATTTTATTAGGATCCTTTCAAATTTCCTGTCATGTGTTTGATTTTTAGGTTGGAGTTAGTAGATGAATTTACTGAAATTGTCTTGAGTACTTTCAGACCTTTCATAAGTCATCATCAAGGGTTT
>CAUZXS010006403.1:17500-54964 GCA_963585895.1 Sepioteuthis lessoniana
TTACTCTCTCTAAAAATTTTGGATAGATTTCGCAGATTCTGTTAATGCACCCACTGGTGCCAAAGTCAGCTTCTTTAGCTCAAACCACACTTTGAGTGGAAATATGAGTTTACTTATCTCAGTTTAGTTGGGCACAAGGCCAACCCCTTCTAGCATTGGCAGGATGTGACACAAGCTCATTTTTTAAAACAGAGGACAGTTGGTTTGAATTCAGAGTTTTTCTTTTTCAAGACTGGTTGCGTTACCAAGGTCAAAGAACACAGTCTGCCCTACTATTTATACATAGCTAGGAGAAGAGCATATTAATCATTGAAGGTTATTTAATGCCAAATCCTCTTTATTCATATATATTAAATATATAAGATTTGGTTTGGTCGGGTTTCATGGTATATCAATCATTGTAGGTTATTTAGTGTCAAATCCTCTTTATTCATATATATTAAATATTTGATTTGGTTTGGTTTTAAGGCATCTCAACTGTTGTAGGTTATTTAATGTCAAACCGTTTTTATACATATATATTAAATATATATGATTTGGTTTGGTTTTATGCATATTAACCATTGTAAGTTATTTTATGCCAAAACCTCTTCATGCATATATATCAAATACATATGACTTGGTTTGGTTGGGTTTTATGACGTGTCAACCATTGTAGGTTATTTAATGCCAAATCCTCCTTATACATATACATTAAATATATAGGATTTGGTTTGGTTGGGTTTTATGGCATATCCATCATTGTAGGTTATTTAATGTCAACTCCTGTTTACACATATTAAATATATTATTTGTAAATATATTTTGTAGATACATACAATTAAATGATCAAACAGTTCTATTTTTTGGTGGTGCCCTATTTTGGAGGTGCCTGTGGTGTAATGGTTATCATCGTAGGAAATGGACAGGGCGACACAAGTTAAATCCTGTACGAGACTGATTGCATTTCCCATAGCACTAATACCCTTGGGAAAGGTATGAATCCAAATATTCTCCCTCCAGCTATGGGTACATAGTAGGACAGACTAGGTTCTTCAGCCTTGGTGAGGCAACTAGTCTAGAAGGAAAACTCTGAATTCAAAACCTGTTAAACTCCGTTTAAAAATTGACCTTGTGTCATATCCTGCCAAGCGGAGGGGTTGGGTAAATATAAACAGTTCTATTTTTAGAATACACTGATTCTAACTCTGGAAATGAGTAAGTCCCCCACCCCACCCCAGCAAGTGTTCTGGGTATGATTGCGAGGCTCCAGTCCTAGATCTTGAAGAATGTGGAATACCCATTCATTGCTATTACTCAACTCTGACCTGGAGTGGTAGTACCTCATATTTATGGTTCAAATAGAACAGTTTTGATCGTTTAACTTTGTATAAACAATTGACTAATTGATTTGTTATTGACACTTAGCAATACTTGGTACCATTTAACTGTGCAAACGAAAGAGTAATGTTGAATAGAATTATAAGTGTTAGGTAGCAATACTTTGAACTCTTTAACTCTGTGCTAAATTGAATCATTGGTATTACATAGCAACACTCAGAACATTTAACTGTGTGCAACTAAAACTTTGAGTTTGGAATAATTTAAAATGTTTAACTGTATACAGAAATTGAATTATTGTTATGAATAGGTAATTCTTGGAACTACAGGTTGTCTCAAATAGATGTAGCCAATTTATATGAAAAGGATTTATTACTGAGACAAGCACAGTGGTGGTCATTTGGAACATGTCCTGTAAAAAATGCATCCTCTGAGCTAGACACATCAAATGAATGTATTTTTTTGTTGTTATTATATCAGCTTCCAGGAAATGGAATGTTTTTGAGTTTCTTGTCTCAGTAATAAATCATTATCATATTAATGGGTTACATCTATTTTGAGACAGTTTTGGATGATTTTGCCTCCAATAAGTAGTGACACAAAATATTTTTCCTCTCTTGTCCAAGGCATTGTGATTGAGGATTAATAGTTCTTATAGTATACTATATTCAAATCTATATTGAGATACCCTAACTATGAATGAATGAATGAATGGTATGAAAAGAATTATTGGTGTCAAATAGCAATACTTGAAACCACTCAACTGTGTGCAAATAATAGTAATACTTAATTGTTTGCAAATAAATTAGCTCTCTATTTAAAAAAAAAAAAATTTAGTAAAACTATTAGTAATTTACGAAGCTCTTTGCTTCGATGTGGCACAAGGCTTATTGAATGGGGCACCCCAATTAGACTCGAACTCACTCGTGTAGGGTTTGCTAGTCAAGCTTGCTAACCATTGTACACCACCAAAGGTGCCCATTAAATAGAATTATTAGTGTTCAATATCAATACTTGTAACCACTTCACTGTATGAAAACTAGTAATACTTAATTGTATGCAAATAAATTAGCTCCCTATTTTTTAAAAAAAGGACTTAACTGCAAATTATAGACTTAGAAACCATTGATTTATCCTATCCTATTTACCAACCCCTCCACTCGGGCTGGATATGACACAAGGTCAATTTTTAAGCGTAGTTTAACAGGTTATAATTCAGAGTTTTCCTTCTCCTAGACTAGTTGCCTAACCAAGGCTGAAGAACCTAGTCTGTCCTACTATTTACAAATCATTGATTTATACCTATTTTACTGTGTGCAAACAACTGACATGTTAAGTTGAATTGTTAATGTTAGATAGCAATACTTGAAAGCATTTAACTGTGTGAAAATAAATGATTAATATTAAATAGACTTATTAGTGTTAGACAGGAATACTTGTAACCATTTAAACTATGTGCAAACAAATGATTAATATTAAATAGAATTATTAGTGTTAGCAGTTCTTGATACCATTTAACAGTGTGTAAACAAATGAGCTCCTTTAAAAATATTTCCTGCAAAATACTTGTTTTTTATATATATATTTATTTATATATATAATATATATATATATATATATAGGTAGAGTGGTTTGCCAGTGGCCCAGGAGACCAGAGTTGAATCCCAGGTTGAGTCATACCAAAGACTCAAAAATTCTACCTGATGCTTAACACTCAGCATTATAAGGTATGGATCTAGGGTAAAGTGCTGCAATCCAGGGAATGGAGTAGTGCCCTCCCCTACACCTCGATATAGTATCAAATGAAAAGGAGCCTTCAGGTCACCCTCGACTATGGTTGCCAACTTTACTTACAACTTTTTTATATGATTTGTAAAGAAGGGTTTATATGCCATAAAACCCAACCAACCAAACATTTGTCTACTGAAAGAATTCAAGATCATCCCCTCCCTCTCACTTGACACAAATGTGAGACGTTTATCTACTTTTTGCGAAATTCCAATGAAGACAGCCTCCATCTTAGAGCTGATGCTTAAAGAAAATGATGAGAATAATAAGAGGGAAGAACTCACTATCATAGGATCCTTTCTTTCATCCTGCCATGTAGGTAGAGAAACTCAGTGTTTCCTCCTATTTTATAATGGAACCTGATTGCTACAAACAGAACTGGCCACAAGGAAAAAGAAGTTTCCATGCTGCATGCAAATCATGAAATCTTCAACAAGTTCACACAACACTCATCTGACCATCTAGTTAAAGAAGGTGTGCTCAATTAACTTTTCCACGTCACCATACTGGGACACATTCTGGCAAAGTTGCCCGGCTGACTTAGAAAAAGCTTCTTGCAAACTCAGAGAATAGATCAGTCACCTGGGACTGTAGAATATGCTTACTGCATCTCAGAAGAGGGGTAAGATGTTCCCCTTCCGAGTGTCCTGATATGATTCTAAACCATCCGGTGGTGAGACTCCAATCCTGGAGCTTTAGGATATGTGGAGTACTCCTTCAGTGCTATTACTTCATGGTCCATACTAACCATGATTAGTAGTACCTGGTAGGGTCAAATCTATCACTCAAATGGAAATGTTTAATCATTTACTGTACTTGAAACCATTTAACTGTGTGCAAATAAATGAAGTCTGGCTCATTTAAAGCTTAAATTACCTACAAAATATTTATTAACAAATCATGTATACTAACCTTGACGCATGATTTGGCATTTAGTAACTGACAAAGGTTCATATACCATGAAAAACAATCAACCAAAGCCAAATCAATGTTCAGGTGACTGGTACCTTACCATTATTGAGATGTCTCATCCCAGGTGCAAAGGGCCATAGGAATTGATTCCTCCCTTTGTCAAGCCAAATTCCTCCTTTAAATCATCTTGAATGGTCCCCTGTGCCAATATCTGATATAGTGCTTTACTTTACAAGAGCTGAATGTCAGCTCTTTACCTGAGAGAAATCTCTCAATGCATGTTGACATTTGCAAAAGAAGAAGCACTTGTTTCCTGGTTGACAGCAGGTCACCTCATGATCCAAGTGCATTCTTCTTGAAATTGGAAAGGCCTTCTTGGCATCTTTTTTCCTGATTTCACTGTTCTGATTATAATGTACAGACACCTGACCTAGGAATCTAAGTTGTAACATGAATTTTAACAAAAAGACAGACTCCAGCTTATAATAACCTAACCAAATATGATATGCTGTAAAAACAACCAACTTTATGCTTTCCTTCCTAGGATCAGAGTGTAGTATCTGCCTAGTCCAGGGCTGGTTCTAGGCTGGTTCATGGCCCCAACATTACCACATGACAATTTTCATAAAATAGTATGTCTAAATTTCTGAGAGGAAGCTAGACATATGGTGCCGCAGATATAGATATTTGATGGGGAAGTGCAACTAAAATGAAGAGGAAAGAAATACTTGTCAAAAATTAATAACGGTTGATAATGCTTCATCTAATAATAAAAATTCAAGATAGTATTATTACTAAGTTACTTTTTTTATTAAAAAATTTGTGAAATTAATATGAAAGAAATACTAGTCTAAATTAATAATGATCGACAAAGCTTCATCTGAGAAAAATAAAATTCAAGTTTACATTACTACTAATACTATCAATGTAATAAAAAGCCCCTGAAATCAAGATGGATATATTAGTTAAAATTAATAAAGAACTTTTTTTAAAGGATTTATTTAAATCCTGACTTTTTTAAGATCCCAGTTATAATTGTTCAGTATGGATAAAAGTGGGTAAATTGTGGATTGCTTACAATTTCTGGTGGGTCTGATAGCTCAATGTTACTGGCAGGGAAGCAAAATAAATCTTATCTCTAGGCAATGCTATCAATTATATGATAAAATGCCACACTCATATGACTAAATATCTATAGAATTTAATGTATACAGAGTGGAAGTGGGATGAGGCAAATTTACTTATAAGACAGGTTATAAAGATACAATGAAGGTTCATTCGAGATCTTTCTCATTTCAAGAAAAAAAAAAAAAAATTAGGGGAAGAAAAATGGTATAAGAATCTGATTTGAAGAATATTGTTTGTATTTACCTAACCCTTCTGTAACGGGCAGGATGTGACACAAGGTCAGTTTGAATTTTAGGTTTCCTTCTCCTAGACTGGTTGCCTAACTGGTTGCCTAACCAAGACTGATTTACTTTAATCCTGACATTTATAAGACCCCAGTTATCAGTTTTTAAATGGAGAAAAGCTAGTTTGAATTCCGTTTTCCTTCTCCTAGACTGTTTGTCTAACCAAGACTGATGAACCTAGTCTGCCCAACTATTTACCTATAGCTGGGGATAAGAACAGATAGTTTCATGCCTTTCCTAAAAACATTAGCTTGAAGTGAAATGCAAACAACCTTAGCCTGTTAATTGCCTGTTCCATTCCCTATAACAGTCAGTGTATTCTAAGCCCCAAAGACAGTCTGGTAGGTTCAAATAGTTAAAGTTCTATGGTCATTTGCCTCTGCCAATAAGTCTTTATTAAAGGCATTCCAAAAAACAATGAGTTTGGATGTTATCATATTTACCAACCCCTCCGCTTGGACAGGATATGACACAAGGTCAATTTTTAAGCGGAGTTTAACAGGTTTCAATTCAGAGTTTTCCTTCTCCTAGACTAGTTGCCTCCCCAAGGCTGAAGATCCCAGTCTGCCCTACTATTTACCCTTAGCTGGAGGGGGAATATTTGGATTCATACCTTTCCCAAGGGTATTAGTGCTATGTGAAATGCAGTCAGTCTCATCCAGGATTTGTCGCCGTGTCCATTTCCTAGGACGATAACCATTGCACCATGGGCACCTCCTTGAGTTTGGATGTTATAGTCACAATATTTTGTCCATTGTAGTTTCTGACCTTCTTCAGGTGCTTATCGTATTCAGTAGAGTTCTTAGAATTTTAGATCAAACTACTGTTCTGATTTTGTTTTTCATTTTTGTTGATTCTTCTTTTTATCAATCTGTTTTGGTGATGTTCACTTCTGTTCATTCCTAGTCTAGTCGGCTGGGGCTGTAGAATACACCAACTGCATCTCTGCAGAGGGGTAACACTCCTTCAACGAGTATCCTGGATACGACACTATACAATCTGATGGTGAGGTTCCAGTAATGCTGCAGCTTTGGGGAATGCAGAATACTCTTTTTATTTATCGCCATCGCTCCCAGGTCCACTCTGGTAGGACCTGATAGGGCCCAATCTATGGGTTAAATAGAACTAAATTGTGTACTTATGCTAAACTGAATTGTTTGAATTAGAACTGTTTGACTAAACTGAATAGCTTGGAATAGAAATGTTTTTGACAAACTGTGTACTTACATTTATACTGAGTACTTATGCTAAACTGAATTGTTTGAAATGGAACTGTTTTTGACATTGAAACTGTCCTGGTTAAGACACTAAATAATCTGATAATGAGGCTCCATTTATGCTGGAGCTTTATGGAATGCAGAGTACCCCTTCATTGCATCACTTCCCGGTCTAGTCTGACCTGGTGTGGTAGCACTTGATAGGGTCCTATCTATGGGTGAAATAGAACTTTGACATTTAAACTGAGTGCAAACAAATGACTTATACTAAATTAAACTGAGCCCAGTTGGCTGAGGCTGTAGAATGCACTGACTGCATCTCTGCTGAGGAGTAAGACCTCTCCCCCACAAGTGTCCTGGATTCTCCAGTAATGCAAGAGCTTTGGGAAATGCAGAGTACCCCTTCATTATATCGCTCCCAGGTTCATTTTGACCTGGAGTGTTAGCACCGAGTAGGGTCCTATCTATGGGTCAAACAGAACTGTTTGACATTTAAACTGTGTGCAAACAAATGACTAACGCTCAACTGAATTGATTGAAATAGAACTGTTTATTCATTTAACTGTGTGTAAACAAATGACTGATGTTTAATTGAATTGTTATTAATACATAGCAATACTTACAACCATTTAACTTTGTTGACATGCTAAACTGAATTGTTTGAAATAGAACAGTCTGATCATTTAACAAATGACTGATGTTTAATTGAATTGTCAAGTGAAACTATTTAACTGTGTGCCCCCCCCAAATGAGCTAAGGCTCATTTAAAAATGTTATCTACAAAATGTGTTTAGAAATCATATATTTAATATATGTATAATGAGGATTTGGCATTAAATAACCTACAATGGTTGACATGCCACAAAACCCAACCAAACCAAATCATATATATTTAATATATATGTTTAAAAAGGATTAGGCATTAAATAACCTATAATAGTTGATTTGCCATAAAATCAAACCAAACTAAATTGAATTATTTGAAATAGAACTGTTTGCTCATTTAACTGTGTGTAAGCAAATGACTGATGTTTAATTGAATATTTATACATAGCAATACTTGGAACTATTTAACTTTGACAGGATTTGGCATTAGATAACCAGCAATAGTTGATATGCCATAAAATCAAACCAAAATAAAATCTGTTCATTCTGGTTTAAGGTTAGGACATCCTTGAAAATCACCTGCACCCTTGAATCTGATATATATATATATGAATTTTCCTCCCCACATTGATCTTTTGTTTGACTCCCCCATTTATCTTGTTCCTGCACCAACTTAGTTGACTCCCTCCTTCCACACACTTGTAATACTCTGACCCTGTTACTGGCCAGACAGATATGGATTTCTCATTAACTGGATATTTCACGCCAGAAGCAATCCCCCCCTTCCCCAGGTCTCACATTATTTGGTCATAAAGATGAAAAGTACTTATTGGATGTAATTTAAAATACAATCATAAATCTCAATGCATTACTGCAGAATAAGAGTATTTACTATGGTTGTTCAAATATTTATGGCAAATCTGTTTGTTCAAATATTCTTGATACTATATAGCAAGCGTTACAGAATATTTGGTTGTTCAAATATTTTTGACATATATTATATGTGGTTATTTATGGCTAGTGTTATATATATGGTTGTTCAAATACTTATGACAAATATATATTTTAGTATAAAGTCGACCTGCACCTGCACTGACAATATAAATAATGATTGATTTGGACACACCCGTTTGCGCTTTCACAAAAATTACCCTGTGCTGCCTCCCTGCAAGTAATGACTGTAACCTTTTTTAGAAACATTCTGTTGCCCAGCCCAGAAAAGGGATCAATCCCCTGAGACCATATAAGGAGTAGAAGACAAAGAAGCCATGAATTTCTTTCTTCTCTACTCTCTAACATTATTGACTGCCCCCTTTTTTTCTCTTTCATTTCACCCCCACCCCATCATCACCACTACAACTTCATCTGCCATTTTCCTTCCCCCAATTTTTTTTCTTGAAATGAGAGAGATCTCTAGTGAACCTTCCTTTTCCCCCTAATTCAGCCCCACCCAAGCCTCTTAGTTATAGCTTACATATCCTACTTGTTCTACCCCTACCCCTCCTCTCTTTCTTATTGCAAATTACTAGTCATGTTTCACTCTCTTCCACCCCAACCTTGAATACTGGTTACTATATATTTTCAAACACACAGGCAACAGATACAGAGAGATGAAAATAAGACCAAGAGGATGTGGATAATTTCTTTTTTTAATGTTGGTTGGTTGGTTTTTAGTATGTAAACTCTTGTTGGATTATTTAAAGCAGAATTAGTGATTTAAAAAAAAAAAAATTTTTTTAAAAGCATTTTTATGGTTTCAAATTACTTACAAAAGTAAAGTTGGTGACCTTAATTTAGGGTGACCCAAGGCTCCTTTTTAATAGCTACCATACTGAGGTGTAGGGTAGGGCGCTACACTTTTCCCTGGATTGCTCCAACTCAGGAGTCCCCACAGAATCTTGAACTGAACTCTTTATTTGAACCACAGGGATAGACTGTTCCAATTCTGTTAATCATGACCCGGTACAAGTGTAAAGTTATTGTAAGTATTTAAACTGTTCGTGCAAGGACACATGGCACAGTTGATAATGCATTTGGTTTGAAAGTGCTTCTAATTGAAATCATCTCGAGGTTGCAGGTTCAATCCCAACTACAGGTAAGAATATCAAAGAATACTTAAAAGTTGTTGGAGACCTTAGTTGAGAGTGACCCGAAGGCTCCCTTTTCAATAGCTACTACACTGAGGTATAGGGGAGGGTGCTACTCCATTCCTTGGATTGCTTCACTTTACCCTTGATCCTTACCTTATAATACTGAGTGTTAAGCAAGTAGTTATCAATACCATTTTTTGAGTCTTTGGTATGGAACCCCAGTCTCCTGGACCATTAGTGAACATGCTACTTGTTAGGCCAATTTGTAAACAATTTTAGCTTCGAATAACCATTCTTAATACAAATGATTCATTCTTTGTTATATTGGGGCCCAGTCAGCTGGGGCTGAAAAATACACAGGCTGCATCCCTGCACAAAACTAAATCTGACATGAGGCTCTAGTAATGCTGGGGCTTTAGGGAATGCAGTGTACCCCTTTAATGCCATCGTTCCCAGGTCCACTCTGGCCTGGAGTGATAGCACCTGATAGGGTCCGATCTATGAGTCAAATAAAACTAAATGTGTAGTTAAGATAAACTGAATTGTTTGAAATAGAACTGTTTTGACATTTAACTGTGTGTAAACCAAACTGTACTTCTGCTCAACTGAATTGTTTGAAACTTTTATCAAAATGACTTAATTTGGTCTCAAAGAACATGAAAAGGGTTGATACACCGTAAAACGAACGAACGAACAAACCAACAGTTATATGATTTCAAGTATTCCTATCTAATGCTAATAATCTATGCAATTAAATGGCTTCAAGTTACAATTCCTGTTTCATAATAATTTGTTTACATGCAATTATATTTTTTACAAGTAAGTATATACTTTCAAGTTACTAGTAATAATTGGAGAGAATCGCTGTGTTGCAGTTGCTAACGTTCTGGATTGCAACATTGTGGTAAGAGAGTTCAAACTCTAATCATGCTATTATGTTCACTTTTAGACAAATACTCTTCAGAAATGTATGAACCACCTTATCCCCTCAGATATTGGTTACATAGTTCCACTACTGTTCTTCTACAAGAGTAACATATTGATGACGGCCAAGCTATCAAAATAGGAAATGCACCTGTGTAAATAACAGGTGCATCCGGTAGAGGAATATCAGGATATAACCTTGACCGTGGACGGGTTGAATGAGTGCGATTTGTGATGCCCACAAGAAGAAGGTGGGCATCGAACAATCATATAACTCGGTGCACAGGAAGTTCAATCAGTTGGAGATCAGACCAGTTGGAGAGAAGATGCTGGAATGAGGAACATGTCCCAGAGAGGCTCGGCCCCCAGGCCCCTGGTTGAGCAGCCCAGGAGAATGGGAAAGAAACACTGTTATGGCTATAAGAGTGGGGGTCAATATGTTGCAGTTCTATTCAGCCTCCAACTCACCTCTCACACAGTAAAACCTTTCGTAACCCTTTCAAGCCCTTTCAATAAAGTGAGAGGTATATTTTTCTAAAGAACTGTGTCGCTCGTCTTTATTGTGTCGTTGTTATGATTCTGCTTGCATATGTGTTTGTATAGTTGGTCATGGCTATACAACACAAGGATGACTTTAGCATTAAATAACCCACATAAGTTAATGTGCCATTAAACAAAGAAACCAAACCAAAGCATTAAAGAATGTAGGAGTATGTGCAGAGTTTATAGACAAATATGATGTCATTTTCATAGAAGTTACTATTGCAACTATCCATTTATATCAAATGTATTTCTCGGAAATATATACTTAATATCTATCATGAATAGTACCACAACTCATCTTCTACAAGAATGGCTTTGGCATTAAATGACCCATGAAAGGGTGATATGCCATTTATATCAAATGTATTTCTCAGAAATATATATTTGATATCAATTATGAATAGTACCACTACTGTTTTTTATAAGGATGACTTTAGCATTAATTAACCCACAAAGGTTGATATGACATTAACCAAAGAAACCATTCTAATGATAATCCTTAGGAAATAATTATAGCCTTACGTGACTATTCTTAATCTATACACTTATATGGTCTTAAGTAACTGTTTGTATTCAATAATAACAAGTTTTTGCCAATGGTCCGGAAGACCTGGGTTCAATCACAGGTCACATCATACCAAAGACTTTAAAAATGGTACTTCATACCTCCTTGCTTAACACTCAGCAATATCAAGGGTAAAGTGAAGCAATCCAGAGAAATGAGTAATGCCCTCCCTTACACCTCGGTGTAGTATCTATCGAAAAGGGAACCTTCAAGTCACCCTTGACTACGGTCGCCAACTTTACTTACTTACTTTGCAGTTAGATGGTTTCAAGTACATATACCATTTCTAGTGAGTTGTATGGTCTGTACCATTTCCAATGGTTATCATGGTCTATACCATTCTCTAAATAGACACTTTAAGATTCCTTGTTTAACAGGCTTTTTGTCTTTTGTTGATATTAAATGTCTTAATGCTTTTCAGACTGACCACGTATACATTGATGCTCTTAAGTAAATTTAGAAAAATTCTTTGTTTTTAATTTCCTGGTTCTCAAATCCCTGACCAGAGACACTTAAACTTCTTGTTTATTTATAAATAGTTTCTCATGAAAAGCTGCAATTCTTTCTTCCACTTTTTAAGTGCAATGGTCAAGTGTTTTGACCTTTTCTTCATATAATCTTCAACTTTTTTTTAGGTCTTAATTAACTCAATTTTGCTGCTGTTTTTGACTCTGCCTTGAGGTTTCAAAACATGGCGTGACTTTACCGAGGCAAATCACCATAGAACTTTAACTCTTTGAACCTACTAGACTGTCGGGGGTTAGAATACACTGACTGTATCCCCTGCAGAGGAGTAAGATCCCCCTCTCCAAAAAAGGGTGTCTTGGGTATGACACTAAACTGCTACTCATTTCCAGCAATGGGTAAACAGTAGAGCTGACTAGGCACTTTGACTTTGGTATTGCAACCAATCTAGGAGAAGGAAAACTCTGAATTAACCCTTTTAAACTCCACTTAAAAATTGACTTTGTATTACATCTTGCTCCTGCAGAGGAGTTGGTAAATGTGTGTGTGTGTGTGTGTGTATGCATATATATATATATATATATATATATAGTCATCCACAGACACTGTTTCATTATATTCCAAATCATCTGTGTGGTTAGATACGTGAGATGCTTGAAGCTGGGACCGAAACCTGGCTGACTTTATGCCAGCCAGATATATATATATAGCTGTTTGTGTATGTATATATATATATGTATACACACACACAGAGTAAGAATTTAAAAACACTGATATATAAATTTTTGACTCTTTGGTATAACTTGACCTGGGATTGAACCTTAGTCTCCTGGGCCATTGATGAACACTAATGATTATTCCAAGTAAAACTTTGAAAACACTAATATATAAATTTTTGTGTCTTTGGTATGACTCAACCTAGGATTGAACCCTGGTCTCCTTATGTCAAGTAAAACTTTGAAAACCCTGATATATAAATTTTATAAACATTCAACAAGAATGGTTATGATTATCGAACAGTTTGTTGAAAAAGAAATGTGAATGAAGCTAACAATAATTGAATTCATCTTAAGATTTAGAATTCAAACCTATTTGACTCTGCTTAAAAATTGACCTTGAGTCATACACTGCCTGTGATTGATGGGTTGGGTTAATACATATTACATTTGATTGTGAGGCTCCAGTTTTAGAGCTCTGGGAAGTGTTGAGTCACTTGTTCAGTGCCATTACTCCCAGGTCCACTCTGACTTAGAGTAGAAGCATCTGTTAGAGTCCAATCTATGGGTGAAATAGAACTGTTTAAAAATCATAAGTGTTAGATAGGAATAATTGATACCATTTAACTGTGAGTAAATTATTTGTATTAAGAATTGTTACCTTGATTGTTTACTAAGGAATATTATTAGTTACTTGAAACCATGTGACTGTGTGCAAACAAATGACGTATTAAATAGAAACAATTTCTTGAAACTATATAATTTTTGTGCGAGATGGGAATTCTGTAAACCATACAGTTGTATTCAGATTATTTGTATTAGATAGGAATACTTTATATATCCCTGTGTAAAAAAACTCTGAAGAAACAACTATACAACAATTGTAAATATGAATCTACAGTGAACATGATTCCTTGACTTTTAGGCATAAGATAACCCTTGGTGGATTGAGATGCCATTAAAATCAATCAAAAGATTGAAAAAAACTTATAAGCCTAAAAGTTGAAAAAAAACTTATAAGCCTAAAATTTTGAGCTGAGTACTATTTTACTATACACTGTAAGGCTAATATTTTAGAATCAGTGAGAACATGTCTGGTATTAAGAATAAAAGGCTCATTGCAGTGAATATTTGTGTTTGAAGTTTAGCAAATTGTTAGTCAGCACTCAGCTGTGTAACTAGCTGAGTTATATCTAAACTGAACTCCAGGAGGAGAACTATTTTATAGCACATTGAGATGTTCTATTGTGTGCATGTGGGCCAGTCCATTCCTTGGGTTGCAATTGGCTGCTGATCTTTGTGTGGATATGTTTGTGTATAAATATCAGCTTCAGTTTAACGGTAGTGCAGGGTCTGTATTGACTTCTGGCCTGCTGGGCTGAGACACATTTCAACTGGCTATGTGCCTTGATACATAGATTAGGTCCAGCGTTCTTGGCTTTTGTGGCAGTCAGTCAAGGCTGCCTGACATGGGTGCTGGACAGTCCTGGCATTCATGTCACTTGGTTAAGACTGGCTCTCTATGGGCTTCAGGGATCTGTACCCCCAGACTTTAACTCTCTCCAGAAGGGCTAGATTTATTGCCTGGCGCTTTTGGTGCCCCTTTTTTAGGAGAATGCTGACTGAATCCCGGGCATTTTTGGGAATGCCCAGCATATCTGTGCTAATGCTCTGTACCCTAGACCAACCTTAAAAAAGTGGTGTGCTGCACTCATGGGTAATGAATGATAAAAAGTAAATAGAATTATTTGTATTAGATAGCAATACTTGAAACCATTTATCTAAGTGCAAAAAAATGAGTTCACTATCATTTAAAAATGTTATCTACAAATTGTATTTACAAATCATATATATGTAATATATATGTATGAACACAATTTAGCATTAAATAACCTACAATGGTTGATATGCCATAAAATCCAAGCCAACCAAATCATATATATTTAATATATATGTATAAAGAGGATTTGGCATTAAATAATCTACAATGGTTGATATGCCATAAAACCCAACCAAACTAAATCATATATATTTAATATGTATGTCTAAAGAGGATTTGGCATTAAGTAACCTACAATGGTTGATATGCTGCCAAACCAAACCAAATCCATATAAAATAAAACTGAATTGTCATCATAGTAAAACTTTTATTATTAATATCTGACATGATCTCCTTGAGCAATGTGTATTATACCTTGCATATTGGGCTTACAGTGTATAGTCAAATAGTATTCATCTTTAAATTTCTGTTTTACAGTGTAAAGGAAATGGGACCAATACTGGGCTTATAGTGAAATAGTAACAATATTGGCTTTTTAGTTTATAGTGAAATAGCACTAATATTGGGCTTACAGTGTATTGTGAAATAGTACCCAGCTTAAAATATTGAGCTGATAGTGTCTAGAAATAATGCTTAATTCAGAATATTGAACTTAGGGTGCTATTGTTAAATAGAACTCTGAAATATTGGAATTATTGGTTAAAAGAGTTAACAAAACACGTGTCATAGAACGATGGCTTATAAACTAATTATACAAGCTATTGGTTGTTTTTTTTCTCATTTTCTAGTCTCTCTATCCTTGTGCCAAACTTGTTTGCCTAGAACGTATCTGAGTATGTAAATGAATTCTAGGAACTATGGCTGTTAAATTGCCAATCATGCTGAATACTTCCCGTGTTTATGTATGCATGCAGTAAATATCGAGAGATTTCTTTGTGTGGTAAAGTAAATTTTATTGATTAAAATTGAGATCTCTTTGTGGATGGTGCCCCATTGTCTGTGAGAGTCGTATATCATGGTTGGCTTCCTTTTGACTATACAGTGTTTTGCAATGCATGTCAAAGTTTTGATCTGGCGGAAGATTAAATTCTGAAATTCTATGAACAATCTGAAAACTTGATTTTTTTTTTTTTTTTAAATTTTCTCCCCCTTTTTCTCTTTCAATTTTTTTTTCTTTTTCTTTCATTTTTCTAATGAATTTTACAGAATTACATTTCGACTTGCAATCTTTTATCAGCAGAAATGTAGTGTATCTGATTTCTCTAACACTTAAGTTGCGTCCATGTTTTGAAGTCTTTTCTTAGTCAGCCCATACATTTGCAGAAATCATTGTTCCTTTTTCTTTTGTTATCATGATATATTTTACATGAAAATATATCTTAGAAATATCTACATCCCTCTGACTTTTTCTGTTTTTGTCTTCTTTCTTGGTTTTCAAACAAACTTTTTGCTGTTGTTTGCAGCAGTTGTGAAATTCTGTTCACTATACCTTGTGCAAGTAAGCAAATTTTGTAATTGCCCTGTTGGCTGGGGATGTAGAATACACCGACTGCTTCTCTGCAGAGGGGTAAGACCCCCCCCCAACACAACGAGTGTCCTGAATATAACACTAAACCATCTGATGGAGCTTTGGGGAATGTGAAGTACCTCTTCATTGTCATTGCTCCCTGGTCCACTTTGGCCTGGAGTGGCAGCATCTAATAGGGTCCTATCTATGAGTTAAATAGAAGTAAACAGTGTACTTAGGCTAAACTGAATTGTTTGAAATAGAACTGTTTTGACATTTAACTGTGTGTAAACAAAAAAATTATACTTACATTAAACTGAATTGTTTAAAATAGAACTTTGACTAAACTAAATAGCTTGAAATAGAAATGTTTTTGACAATTAAACTGAGTACTTAGGCTCAACTGAATTGTTTGAAATAGAACTGTTTATTTGTATAAAAATGGATTTGGCATTAAATAACCTACAAAGGTTGATATGCCATAAAACCCAAACAAACAAACAAATTTCATACTGTTTCATTGACTGTTATAAAATGAGGCAGTGAGAGCCACTCAGAATTGGAAAATGAAGTAGGAAAAGGTTAAAACTGTAAAAAGTACAAAGAAATTAAATCATGCTACAGATAGTTCTCAACTTATTAGTTGGTCAGAACGCAAATATAAGTCAATAAAGTCTTAAGTAAATCTACTTTAATTTGTTTTTTAGGAATTCTTTGGAAACTGATTTTTACTATAAGAATGCATTGGAAACTGATTTTTACTATAAGAATGCATTGGAAACTGATTTTTACTATAAGAATGCATTGGAAAATGATTTTTACTATAAGAATGCATTGGAAAATGATTTTTACTATAAGAATGCATTGGAAAATGATTTTTACTATAGAAACGCATTGGAAAATGATTTTTACTATAGAAACGCATTGGAAAATGATTTTTACTATAAGAATGCATCAGAAAAGGATTTTTACTATAGAAATGGATTAGAAAATAATTTTTACTATAAGTATGCATTGAAAACCATACTGACTTTCCTTAAAATTATAGACACTATAAAACACTTATAATGCAGACGACCAACTTTTATTTGATTTAAAAGAAAATGAAAAGTTATTCCTTTGTCATTGACTGCTTTAGATTGTGATGGAATACTCATAAGTCAGATTTTTGTATATACATGATTTTATCATTTAATTTACCAACTCCTTTTAAGTGCAGTCTGTTTTATCTACTTTTTAGTTTATTCTTGTTAAAACAAGAAGCGCATGCTGGATCTTCAGTAACAAAGAAATCCAAGTCAGTGATGATTGCAAGAAAAGTGAAGGCCGCTATTTTTTGGATCCAGAAGAGGTCCCGCTCGTAGATTACCTGGCAAAAAGTCAAACTGTCACCAGTACGAGTTATCCACTTAAATCATTATCATTAAAAAAATATCTTTGTCTCTCATACATAGAAGCTTTAAATATATCAATAAAGTTAGTGATCAAATTACTTCTATCAGGAAGACTAGACATGGTGGACCTTGAAAATGCATATTAGGAAAGTAAGATTTTTTGATTATTCTGCCTGTTTTGATTGTGTCCATCAGATCAGTCAGAACAATGGGAACATCAAGAATCTTTACCTTCCAAGAAGGAAGGTAAAGGACTGTTTTTTTTTAGTTTTTTTTTAGATGTAGAAGGGGTTCCTGCTTATGGATTATCTCGCAAAGAGTTAAACTGTCATTGGTACCTACATAGATAGTGCTAGTTATCCATTTAAAAGATTAATATTAAAAAAAAATGATTGAAGTAATGAAAGAAATCTATCAGCAATTTTATACTTACTGAAAATAGAAAACAAAATTACAAATTTCCTAAGATGAATTTAAAGTCAGCCCCACTAAATGACTGGTTAATATCTGCATTCTAATAATTCCATTGAATAAGCAATTCTACAACTGACTTAACAAGGTTGGTTGGTTGGTTGTTTTGTTTTACTGCATATCAACCCTTTTCAGGTCATCTAATGCCAAATTAAATTTCAAACAATTCAGTTTAGTCTAAGTATAGTTTTTGTTTACAAACAGTTAATTGTTAAAACAGTTTCATTTCAAACAATTCAGTTTAGCATAAGTACAGAGTTTAATTCTATTTTAAAACAGTTCTATTTAGCATAAGTATACAGTTTCAGTGTCACAAACAGTTATATTTCAAACAATTCAGTTTAGCATAAGTACATAGTTTAGTTCTATTTCACCCATAGATAGAACCCTATCAGATGCTACCACTCTGGGCCAGAGTGGACCTGGGAGTGATGGCAATAAAGGGGTAATCTGCATTTTTCAAGGATCAAGTTTTACAGGAACCTCACCATCAGATTGTTTAGTGTCATATCCAGGACACTCGTTGGCGTGGGGGGGGTCTTACCCCCTCTACAGAGGTGCAGTCAGTGTATTCTACAGCCCCAGACAACTGGGCATAGAGGGATGGGCTCTGCTAGGCTATTTCTGCCCAAGATAGACAGACTACAGGACCAGTGAAGAAATCAGATGCATAAAGATCATTTTAGAGATAGATAAAAAAAAAAAAGAAAAAAAAAAGACACTCTATGCAAATGTGAACCGACATAAAATTGTTGTTTAATAAAAAAAAATTGAATTAAAAATTTGAAGCATTTTAAATTTATTGCTCTAATAACAATCTTGCTGTGATATGCTGTGTTATATTGTACCATACCCATGGATATGTGAAACATACATAGAATGTTCATAACATAGATACATAGAACATAGGAATCCCAAAACACAAAAAACACGAATTCTTAGTTCAGGCACGAAACTCTTTATTACCTTTGAGTTTAAAGGTTTTTCAATGTAAGGAGAGAGATACATCTGACTTTTCCGATCTGCTCCAAACCACGTGCGCACCTGACACAAGGCTACGGCGAGCAAGCAAAAGTCAACCGTCTTCTCCCGAGGCAGCACTCAACTCACTGACTTTTTCAAAATCCTCTGCGCACGCTTCCAGTGCATGACGTCATTCACATCCACTGGTTAACCTTTCTATGTGGGATTCTTATTTTGACATCTGTGAACGACACATCCTCCCCGCGCGTGCGTCAACACCTGCGCTCAAGTTTGTACCTAACTCACCTATGCACTGAGCTGAAAGGTTCTCAGCCTAACTAAACCCAAAGGCAAGATATATAAAACAAAATCTCTCGGCCATTATATTACAATATGTTTATATTCACAAACAATGAAAATACACGGACTTGGCTTCTAACTAGTGTCCTGATATGACAGTAAACAATCTGATCATGAGGCTCCAGTAATGTTGTAGCTCTAGAGAATGTGGACTACCCCTTCCTTGCCCTTTGCTCCAAGGTCCACTCTGGCCCTGAGTGGTAGCACCTGATAGGGTCCTATCTATGGGTCAAATAGAACTGTTTGATATTTAAACTGAGTGCAAACAAATGACTTATGCTAAATTGAAGTATTAGAAATAGAACTGTTTGATGATTTAACTGTGTGTAAGCAAATGACTGACGTTTAATTGAATTGTTAGTAATATATAACAATACTTGGAACCACTTAATTGTGTGCAAACAAATTAGTAATGTTGAATAGAATAATTAGTGTTAAATAGCAATACTTGAAACCATTTAACTCTGCAAAAAAATGAACTCAGGCTCATTTAAAATGGTATCAACAAAATGTGTTTATAAATCATATATATCTAATTAATTTATAAAGAGGATTTGGCATTAAATAACCTACAATGGTTGATATGCCATAAAACCCAACCAAACCAAATCCTATATATTTAATATATATGTATAAAGAGGATTTGGCATTAAATAACCTACAATGGTGGATAGGCCATAAAACCCAACCCAACCAAACCAAATCATATATCTAGTATGTATAAAGAGGATTTGTTATTAAATAACCAACAATGGTTGATATGCCATAAAACGAAACCCAACCATAATGAAAATTATTTTACTCTACAGATATTTTTTAAGAAGCACATTACAGCATATTTAGTTGCTAATGTAATAGATAGTCAGGCATAGAATGTTGGGAGAAAATTAATTTAATGTACTTTTTTGGTTATTGAATAATTCCTTCCAGCTTTAAAGTAATATAAACATTTAAAATATTTTTATAGTGTTTGTTGTTTTAGGCACACTTGCCTTTTGGGTTGTCTAGATTTCCACATATGTATAGATATCCAATACTGTCTGCATCCGTTGACTGCTGTAGAAATGTTCATTTTTGTTTGCTTATATATGCAAATCAGCTTATTTCTTTCCTGTTGGTAGACACAATCATGTTCTGATGTTAAAATGCAGCGACTACTGAAATTTTACTTCCACAGGGTTAACTTTCTCGATTGATTGATTTCATTGATGTGTCAACTCATCTGGGTTGATTTATACCTTGAGTTTAGGGAAATGCTTACATTATACATTCATATTTACATTTTTTTATGTTGTTTTTTTAAGAGTATTTTGCACACAGTTATAGGATATCAAGTTTTTCTCACCAGCTATGGGCTATATAGTGCCATTACTGTGTTCATAACACATAACCCACAGGGATTGATTCTATTTACCCAACCCCTCCGCTTGGGCAGGATATGACACAAGGTCAATTTTTAAGCAGAGTTTAACAGGTTTGAATTCAGAGTTTTCCTTCTCCTAGACTAGTTGCCTCACCAAGGCTGAAGAACCCAATCTGTCCTACTATTTACCCATAGCTGGAGAGAGAATAATTGGATTCATACCTTTCCCAAGGGTATTAGTGCTATGTGAAATGCAATCAGTCTCGTCCAGGATTTGAACTTGTGTCGCCGTGTCCATTTCCTACGACGATAACCATTGCACCATGGGGACCTCCACAAGGATTGATATGCCATTAAAACAAAGAAACCAAACCAGACCAAACCTAATATAATAGAAATAGTTTGCACTCGGTTATAATTTCAAAGATTCTTATCTAATATAAATAATTTTTACAGTTATATTGTTTCAAGTTGTTATGATGTTATTTTGGGGTTTGTAAAGACAAACACTAAATAACATGTAACAATAAAAAGGGTTTATTAGGCTGGTAATAACAAGGTACAAAAGTCACGTGAGTAGTAAGACTAGCTCAGCTTACTGGTCTGTCAATTGATAGGCTTCTTACTTAAAGCCTTCATTCATTGAGCAGAACAGTCCACTTTCAAAAGGGGTGGAAGGTTTCCTACACAACACAAGTATTCCTATCTAGTATAAATAATTTTTAGTTATATTGTTTCAAGTATTCCTATCTAATAATAATTTTCACAGTTATATGGTATCAAGTATTTTTATGTAATACTAATAATTTTCAGTTATATAGTATCCAGTATTCCTATCTAATACCAATAATTTATTCACAATTAAATGGTTTCAAGTAACTAGTTTTATTCAATAGTAATCATTTGTTTGCAATTATATTGTTTCAATAATAATAATCCTGTGTTAAAAAGAAAAAAAGAAGGAAATAATTATAGTTTCAAGTAACTATTCTTAATGTAAATAATTTTCAGTTATATGGTATCAAGTATTCTTACGTAATACTAATAATTTTCAGTTATATGGTATCAAGTATTCCTATATAATAACAATGATTTTTCACACAGTTGTATGGTTTCAAGTATTCTTATGTAATACTAATAATTTTCAAGCAGATGTATTTGTATCTTGGAATGCAAACAGCCTAGTCCAGGATTTGAACTTGGGTCACTAATGTCATTTCCTTTGATTATCATCATTATGCCTTCTAACTACTTGTAGCATTCTATTTACTTAGCAAATTTCTCTTTGATTTGTGATCAGATCTTTCGATGATTATCCCAGTCCCCTCGGGCTGTTGAATACACCAACTGCATCTCTGCGGAAGGGTAAGACTTCTCCTAACAAAAACGACTTTATGAGATATGATACTAAACTATCTGATGCTGAGGTTCCAGTCCTGGAGTTCTGGTGATTGTGGAGTCCGCCTTCGTTGCCATTACTCCCAGGTCCACTATGACCCAAAATGGTATTACTTGCTAGGGTCTCATCTATGGTTCAAATAGAGGTGTTTAACTATTTAACTGTGTGCAAATAAATGACTGATTTTAAATTGTTAATGTTACATAATGATACTTGAAACCCTTTAACTGTGTGCAAATAAAACTATTTGTGTTAAATAAAAAATGCTTGAGACCATTTAACTGGGTGCCAAAATTGAGTTATTTGTATTACATAGCAATTTTTAAAACCAAATTCTGCAAATGAATGAATAGTGTTGAATGAAATTATTGGAGTTAGATAGTGGTACTTGGAGCAGTTTAGCTGTGTGTGAATGAATGAGCTTTGGCACATTTAAGTGTGTTACCTACAAAATTATTTTATTTGCAAATATTGTATATTTATATGTATAAACGGGATTTGGTATTAAATATCTTATAATGGTTGATATGCCATAATACCCAACCAAACCAAATCATATATATTTAATATATATGTATAAAGAGGATTTGGCATTAAATAACCTACAATGGTTGATATGTCATAAAACCCAACCAAACCAAATCCTATATATTTAATATATATGTATAAAGAGGATTTGGCATTAAATAACCTACAATGGTTGATATGCCATAAAACCCAACCAAACCAAATCCTATACATTTAATATATATGTATAAACAGGATTTGGTATTAAATAACCTACAAGGGTTGATATGCCATAAAACCCAACCAACCAACAAATGACTTGTGCACAAACAAATGATTGATACTAAATAGAATTATTCGTATTAGACAAGGAATACTGGAAACCATTTGACTGTGAGTGTAACATAGGACCAAAATGTGTCTGAAAGAAAGAAGTCCGCAGAAAAAGAAACACTCAAACTCGAAATTTAAGGAAGAAAAATAGTAGTCGTTTTTATTCACTTGGACTACGGTGAGTTGCAGCTAGAAAAGTTCATTTCATAGCGTTCTTCCTCTCTTCTCTTCTTGGTGGCGATGGCGGTGTTGTTATCGTCGGCTTGTTGATATGTTCCTGTCAGTCATATCGTGGCAGGCTGGGTATGCACGGGTCGGGGTCTCCTGAACCTCTGACGCACCTGTTTAGAAACCTGCCTTGAACTCCCTAAAATCTTGTGACTTGATTTCTTATATAGAGATTTTTTTGGAACAATTCGAAGGTTCCAGAATGTTCGGTGACACAAGTGAAAACGATACTGAAACACTTGAAAGGTCATATTAAAATCACGCCTGAATTCTGCAGGTCATTCTGCCCGCACGCACTAGGTTCGTGACATTTTCACTGATTGATGACAGCCGATGTGCTTGTAATATTACATGAGCAAAAACACAAAATGAGCTCTGGCTTGTTTAAGATCTTACCTACAAACTTTTTGTTTACAAATCAGAAATATTATATATATATTATAACAGTGTTGGTTGTCACTAAATCACTTTGTGGGTTCGTGTCAAACTCGACATGCTATGATTTTGTCTTGCTCCTTAGGTATAGTCTAGTCACCTACACATACAGAAATAAAATAATGTAGCAAAAATAAGATACACCGACAAATTTATATCCGGTTAAAACAACACGCTACATTTGTACCTTCACTTACACTATATGCCACCCACACATACACAATAATATGCAACTATAACCCACACATGCACATACCCACACACTTACAATCACATGTAAAGATTCCTACAAAATCCCAATGGTTTTTTGACTGTATTTTTTCGATTTTTGATTCATTTCATTTTGTTAACTGCCTGATGATTGTTGTTTTGCAAAAAACTCCATGAAACCCAGGGGTCGCAGTCTAAATTCCATGAATTAAATGTATATATCTCATATATATTTAATTATATATATATATAGGATTTAGCATTAATTAACCTACAAGGGTTGATTTGTTATAAGACCCTACCACCAATGTTTTAATGACTTACATAGATGGGAAGAGCATAAAATTAACCTTCTGGATATGGTTTTTTCTTTTGGATTCATCCATTAGATTTTAAAAAAAAAATGTATTTTTTATTTTTTAGAGCAAGTTCTTTGCAACAGCTTGCTAAAAAAATTTACAGCAAGGCATGATTTTTAATTGAGTAAATTCTAAAACGGTTTAAATTGCTATGTGAATGTGAAGGATCAAAACATTATGAATATTCATGAAATTTATCAACCAATCAGAAGACCGATATCACCTCAGAGCTTGATATTTTTTTTCTTCACAACACCTGAGAAATAATTAAGATTTCTTTTAAAAATTAAGATTTGTATTATTTGTGACTTAGCTAATTTGCACACAGGAATACTTGAAGCCATATAACAATCTCAATATAATAAATTCTATTTAACTTGTGGATAAAACCCTCAAAGATACAACCACTCCAGGTCAGTGTGGATTTGGCAATAATGACAATGAAGTGGTACTCTACACTCTCTAGATTTCTAGTACTGGAGCCTCACCATCAGATGTAGTTTATTGTCATATCCAGGACCACCACTTTTTTTTTTTCTGGTGGGGATATTTTACTTCTCTGCAGAAGATAGAATCAGTGTATTCTAGACTACCCTAACAGAGTGAAGCAATCATTAATCTTTCCATGTGTCATTTGAACTTACCCAGAGGTATGTAGTAGATGGTATTAGCATTCTCTACAGATATAGCAAACATATCCAATTTTCACCCCTCCATCTATTTACCTAGAAATTTCTCTTTTATTTTTGATCAGATCTTTTAAAGATTTATATCGATGGAATAAGTATTTTTTATTACATATTTATCCATTCAATTGTTTTTTTAATGCCAGGTTGAAAGCGACAGATTGCTAAAAAAAAAAGATGCATGAATGCGTGATTCTCGAGTGAATCAGTTTGTGTTTCATGGGTTAAATTGCTATGCAAATGCAAGATATCAGATCTTTATGAATATTCATGAAATTTAACAACCAATCAGAGGTCAAATCAGTATTCACCCTGGAACTTTATTTTTCCATTGAAAATGAAGTAGAATAGAAATGACCAAATTTCTTGTCACAATCTGACTTGGCTTTTTAGAAATTTTATGAATAAAAAATATGTCCATAAAAAAATAGCAACTTATACCCTTCCTCTTTTTGAATCACTGGAAATATTTGCTGTATTCAGACAGTTACTGAGTCAAACTACATTTGATGGTGAGGCTTCAGTCTTGGAGTTATAGGAATGTGGCGTATCCCTTCATTACCATTACTCTCAAGTCCACTCTGACCTGGAGAGGTACTGTTAGTGTCCCATCTCTTGGTCAGGAATAATTACAAACATTACTCAGAAAATAAAGTTATTATTTGATGAGTAAACTATTAACTTTTCTGTTGGGTTATTTGGAAAATACTGTCTGATTTTAGTATAATTCTTTAAATTCTGTTTTAACATTATTTTATTAGTAGTTATATAAAGAAATTCACATTTCTAATCATTGAATTGTCCTCTTTGTTAATTTTCTATCATTTTTTTCAGAATTTGTTTTTGAACGTTATAGGTCCCTAATCATGAACATGAAAAAAAGAAGTGATAAGTTTATTTTTTTTGCATGAGTTCAAGAAATGATGGTTTTATTTTCCATGTTTGGTCATAATTTTACTTTATGATAATGTTCGGTTATGTGTTGCCAGGATGACACTGCAAAAGTTCATTGACTTAGGATATGAGTAGACTTTGCCACATCCACCATATTCTCCAGATCTCTCACCCACCAACTCCCTTTTTTTTCAAGAACCTGTGGACACATTTTTATACAAAAAAAAAAAATCATTCCATTCCAAATGAAAAGTAAAAACTGCATTTAAAGATGGCTTGGTATCAAAACCTTTTTTTTTTTTTTTTTAATTTTTTCAAGTATCGGGATACTTTTTTTCATATCGATAAAGAGGAATAGAAACTGCGTTTAAAGATTTCTTTTGAGTTTTATTGTAAAAGTGTAAATAACTTTGTTAATCAATGGCAGAAATGCATAGATGTTCAGGATTCCTATTTTGACAAATTAAAACACTGTTTAAATTCAATAATTCAAATTTATTCTATAATTAATTGAACATTATTTTCTCTACACCGAAATGATTTTGACTTAAAATTTTGTAGCTTGATCTATATGTTGTGCTTGGAAAATGAGGAGAAAGAAATTGTTATTCGTCAGGAATAATTAAAACATTACTAAATGAATAAAGTTATTTGAAAATTAAAGAATTTTTCCAATTTTGGCCAAAAATTTGTTTTTAGATATTTTGGGTTTCAATTTGTATGTTGTGTTTTGAAAACCAGAAAGAAACAGATTATCAATAGAAGCATTACTGACAGAACAGAGCTGATATATATATATATATATATATATATATATATATATATATATATATAAATAATCATATTTGTAGCTGGTAGCACGGATATCCCTGACCCTCTCTCGCCACTCCTTCCTATCGTTCATCGCCCTAGGTAGGTCTTCAGGACAACATCCCGTATCCTCACATAGCTGCTGAATGTATGTTCGTGCTGGTCTTCCTGCTTTTGCATGGCCATGTGTGGGGGTCCATAAGAGTACATCTCTTATGAGTTCGTCCCTGCTTCTCCAGCAGTGTCCTGCATGTCTGGTTCGTCTAACTTGAATAGTTTTTGTGATAGGGGGCAGGTGGCCGTACAGTTGGTGTCTTGTGGGGTGTTGCCGCCAGGACTTGTTCAAGATTTCATGTAGCATTCTTGTGTAATTGCCGTCTAGCTTCTTCTCCAGCCGTTTTGTTAGAGAGAGAGAGAGAGAGAGAGAGAGAAATTGATAACAAGGTAATCCAAGTCGAAAGAGAAATTTATTGAAAAGCAAAGTTGACACTATAGTATTTCGGTTCTAATGAACCATCATAAGGGATGATATTAGTGATGTTAAATCAATGATGGATGTTTATATATATATATATATATATATATATATATATAGCAAAGATCAGAGAAAACAGCTTTGAGCTGACAAAGGAAAGAAGCACAAGACACCCCGCAAAAACAATTATCGACGCCGATGACATAGCGATACTGGCAAATACACCCAACCAAGCCGAAACACTACTGCATAGTTTGGAACGAGTAGCCGCAGGCATAGGCCTCCATGTCAGTGCACACAAAACGGAATATATGTGCTATAATCAAACAGGTGATATCTCCCCAGTAGACGGAACCCCTCTTAAACTAGTAGACAAATTCACTTACCTAGAAAGCAGCGTCTCATCAACCGAAAAGGACATCAACACATGGTTAACAAAGGCATGGACAGCCATCAATAGGCTATCAATCATATGGAAATCAGACCTAACCGATAAAATGAAATGCAGTTTCTTCCAGGCCGCTGTCGTATCAATACTGCTGTATGGATGCACTACTTGTATGCTAACAAAACGGCTGGAGAAGAAACTAGACGGCAATTACACAAGAATGCTGTGAGCAATCTTGAACAAGTCCTGGCGGCAACTCTCCACAAGACACCAACTATACGGCCACCTGCCTCCTATCATGAAAACTATCCAAGTTAGACAAACCAGACATGCAGGATACTGCTAGAGAAGCAGGGACTAGCTCATAAGTGATGTACTCTTATGGACCCCCATGTGATCGGGCAAAAGCAGGACGATTAGCACGAACATACATTCAGCAGCTATGTGAGGATATGGAATGTAGCCTTGAAGACCTGCCAGAAGCAATGAACGATAGGGAAAAGTGGCGAGAGAGGGTAAGGGATATCTGTGCTAACGGCAGGACATGATGATGATGAGATATATATATATATATAACTGGCCCATTGGCATAATGATTAGTGTTTGCCAATGGTCAAGGAGACTGGGGTTCAATCCCAGATCGAGTCATACGAAATACTCAAAAATGGTACTTGATGCCTCCTTGCTTAACACTCAGCATTATAAGGTATGGATAGAAGGTAAGTGGATCAATCCAGGGAGGGAAGTAGTGCCCTCCCCTACACCTCTGTATCATGGAACCTTTGGGTTGCCCTCGACTACAGTCAGCCAACTTGTATTACATAAATGATTTTACTTAATAAATACATCAAAAATCAAGAGGAAAATATAAGGTTTATTATATGTATCATATATTTATATTATATGTATCTTTTATTTATATTATATGTGTAATAATAGGTATATCACTAATGATTTTCCTACATAAATGCATTAAAAATCAAAAAAAGTATCAGATTATTATATGAAAGATGAATAAAGGCTATTTTAAAGTTTAAGTAACAATATATTCACAAAAATTACATAATATAACCAAAAGAAAATTCCAGAGCAGCCATTTTTCCTTTTTTGCTGGCTAAAATTATTTCTGGTACAGTGAACAACCCCCACCCATTTTCTCCCTGTAGGTTAAGGGAATACTTGTACTAATTTGTTACTGGCAATATTCTGAGTTAGAGCTGCTATAAAATTGATTTTTTTTTTTTTGTCTTTATTATGATTGCTCATAAAAATTTGGTCTCTGCAACACATTTCTCGTCTCTTTGCTTGAAGATGAATTTCACTTGCAGAGTAAAAATCTGTCCTATGATAGTTGTTAGATTTAGTGTATGAAATTTATAGGCTAATGTAACAATTGTTATGAGACAGAGGTAGTAATTTATAGCTTTCCGTCCTATAATGATAGTTACATTTAATGCTTGAAATTTATAAGCAAATGTTACGATTCTTGTGAGACTGAGGTAGTAGTTTATAGCTTTCCGATCTATTATGATAGTTACATTTAGTGCTTGAAATTTATAGGTAAATGTTACGATTCTTGTGAGACAGAGGTAGTAGTTTATAGCTTTCTGTCCTATAATGATAGTTACATTTAGTGCTTGAAATTTATAGGTAAATGTTACAATTCTTGTGAGACAGAGGTAGTTTATAGCTGACTCAGTCCCATAATGATCGTTACATTAACAAAGTGAGGCTTGTTTACCTGACTAATCAAAACTTAGTAAATACTAAGAAAAAGAAAGGAATTATGAACCTGATTAATATATAGATGGATGACTACTTAGTAAGCAATCTGTGGTTTGTGTGTCACAAAGTCACCAGTTAAGCAATCATGTTTCTGCTTACTATTTTGATGGGTGACTACTTAGTAAGCAATCTGTGGTTTGTGTGTCAGACAAAGCAAAGTTTAGTAAATTTTGTCAATGCAAATGAAGGTAATATAAAAATTTAGTTGAAATTGAAACTTATGTATGCACATCTCAATTGAGTAGAATTCTCTCACAAGGTCACCAGTTAAGCAATCATGTTTCTGCTTACTATATAGATGGGTGACTACTTAGTAAGCAATCTGAGATCTGTATACCAGGATAAACAACGCTGCATAAAGAAAAAGAAAGGAATTAGTTAAGCATAGATGAGCCTGTACACTATTTAGATGGGTAACCATTTAATAACATCAGGTACTTTAAGGCATCTGAAGCCTGTGTGCCAAACTAAGGAAAACATTGAATAACAATAAAAAGATGTTAAGCAGTGAAGAGTCAGGTTTCTTTGGTTTCAATGGCATATCAACCTTTTTTTAGGTTATTTAATGCCAAAGCCATTCTCCTCGAGGAACAGTAGTGGTACTATTTAACCCATAGCTGGGAGAATAAGGGGGTTCATACCTTTCCCAAGGGTATTTGCCCGAAAGTGAACGTAATAGCCTGACTGGAGTTCGAACTCGCGTACTACGATTCCGCAGTCCATCGCTTTAACCATTACACCACGAGGACACCCCCTAGTGAAGAGTCAGTACACTATTTAGATGGGTAACCATTTAATAATGTCAGCTGCTGTAAGCAATCTAAGACCTATGTGCCAGAGTAAGGAAAGCTTAGTAAATAACAATAAAAAGAAAGGATATAGTTAAGCAGTGAAGAGCTTACTCACTGTTTAGATGGGTGACCATTTAATAACATCAGCTACTGTAAGCAATCTGAGACCGATGTGCCAGACTAAGGAAAGCTTAGTAAATAACAATAAAAAGAAGTTAAGCAGTGAAGAGTCTGTACACTATTTAGATGGGTGACCCCTTAGTATATTGTAAGCCAGTTTATGCAAAGCTTAGTGAATTCTATAGCTTTTATTTTGGTTTGTTTTTGATTGTAATACAATTCTTTGGGCTGTAAATGTTTAAATTGATGTAAACACTTAAAAAATGTGCGGAATTAAACTTGTCTTTTCAAAATGTGTAGGTGGAAAATAGGTTGAGTTTAGACGATCCTAATTTCTTTTGAATCCTATATAAATGATATAAAAGGACTTCAAATATTCTTTTTATTGTACATAGTAATTACATTTTCTGTCTATTTTTTTAGTTTAAAAGAATTTGAAATATCATCTGTATATTATTAAACTTTTGATTTAAAAAAGAAATTTTTTAAAATCAAAAATTGCACTATTATGAGGAATTAAATTGATACACAGATTTCTTGAAACAGTTGTCTTCATCTTGGTTGTTATAGTCGCAATGTTTTGGCTATTTCTTAGATGAGGAATTCTGTTTAATATACCCAAATCTTTTGAAACAGTTGTCTTCATCTTGTTTGTTATAGTCACAATGTTTTGGCTATTTCTTAGATGAGAAATTCTGTTTAATATACACTGATTTCTTGAAACAGTTGTCATTATCTTGGTTGTTATAGTCACAATTTTTTGGCTATTTCTTAGATGAGAAATTCTGTTTAATATACACAGATTTCTTGAAACAGTTGTCTTCATCTTGGTTGTTATAGTCACAATGTCTACTCATGTTTTTGCTTGTGTTCTTTCTGATCTTTAAGTGCCAGTTGTATTAAGTCATGTTTTGGGAGATTTGAACAGAACTGTTAATCTAACATTTTGCAATTAGCTTGATTGCATTCCAAATTTAATATTTTTGGGTACTTGTTCAGATTATTCTACTGATGAAACATCTGTGGTAATATATAAAAAAAAATTCTATACAAGGGTCAGTCAATAAATATGGGGAATTTTTTTTTACAAAAAGCAAAATAATTATTTTTCAGAATTTTTTTTCTTTTCTTAAATGTACTCTGCATTGTTTGGGATTGGTTTATCACAAAATTTCTTTTAATCTTGCAAAAATATTTGTTTTAAAGCTATTCAATATGGTGGCAATTCAGAACTCCAGGCTTGAACTGAAATCTGTCATCAAAAGTTTTAGTGGCTGAAAAGTGCAAACTAAATGAAATTTATAGAAGAATGTGGAGTTGTGCGGTTTCTCTGGAAAAGCATGTTTTAGTCAAAAAAAAAAAAAGGTTGACGAATGGACTAAATATGAAAATATGACAGTCCATGGAGTGGAAACACTCTGACTCTTTGATCAAGGAAAAGTTCCAAGTGCAGTAGTCAGTAAAGAAGGTCATGTGTGATAAATCTAAAATCTGGGTGAGGCTTAGAACTTTTTGAACTACCCTCATTATGTTAACCGTTCAAATATGAGTAAAAATTGAAATTATTTGCCAAGTTTCAAAAAGTACAAATCAACCATTATACCATAACTTAACGTTTTAGTGATTGGGAAGGGATTAATTAAAGAAAGATGTCCAAATTGTATCTAGTTGAAGGCATAATTTTTGGACTTGACTGTTCAATATGGAAAAAAAAAAAAAATGGAGCAATTGTCCCATCAGGAGGAGTACAATTATATTTCTATATAATTTATTCTCCTGATTATGCTTGAGGATATTTTATATTAGTTGATTTGTCTATTTCATGCCATTAATACTTCTTTCACTGAACCACAATCAACATGAATCCTTGACCAACAGATAAATTCTACACACTTAGATAACTCTTTTATTCACTCTGCCATTGTCTCATTGGAAAATAAGTTGGTGTAATTTAGGAACCTTTAAGCCTGATGTCGTCTTTTCTAATCAAACATTCACTGTATATGACATTTAGTTCTGTTTTATCAGAGCTTAACATATGTGTTAATTCTTTTCATCTCCTCCTTTACTTCTGTTATACTAACTTTGTTCTGCAGGTTGCTTTGTCTAGTGGAATCGTCACAAAGTTAGCCTAGTAGACCATTACATGTTCAGTGTACTTGTGACCTTGTGCCACTGACTTTTTGGTCAAGGAAAAGTTCCTAGTGCAGTAGTCATTAAATAAGGTCATGGGTGATAAATCTAAAATCTTGGTGAGGCTTAGAACTTTTTGTCTAGTGGAATAGTCACAAAGTTAGCCTTGTAGACCATTACATGTTCAGTGTACTTGCGACCTTGTGCCACTGACTTTTTGTCTAGTGGAATAGTCACAAAGTTAGCCTTGTAGACCATTACATGTTCAGTGTACATGCGACCTTGTGCCACTGACTTTTTGTCTAGTGGAATAGTCACAAAGTTAGCCTTGTAGACCATTACATGTTCAGTGTACTTGCGACCTTGTGCCACTGACTTTTTGTCTAGTGGAATAGTCACAAAGTTAGCCTAGTAGACCATTACATGTTCAGTGTACTTGTGACCTTGTGCCACTGACTCTTTGGTCAAGGAAAAGTTCCTAGTGCAGTAGTCATTAAATAAGGTCATGGGTGATAAATCTAAAATCTGGGTGGGGCTTAGAACTTTTTGTCTAGTGGAATAGTCACAAAGTTAGCCTTGTAGACCATTACATGTTCAGTGTACTTGCGACCTTGTGCCACTGCCTTTTTGTCTAGTGGAATAGTCACAAAGTTAGCCTTGTAGACCATTACATGTTCAGTGTACTTGCGACCTTGTGCCACTGACTTTTTGTCTAGTGGAATAGTCACAAAGTTAGCCTAGTAGACCATTACTTGTTCAGTGTACTTGTGACCTTGTGCCAAAATAAGCTAAACTTCATAAATGGCTTCCACAGCTCCTATATCTCACCCTTTTCTCTATGCACAATAAGTTACAGCGGATTTCATTGTCTTTCCATGGAATACATCTTCTGTATTTTTTTAAGCCTTTCACCCTTCTAAGAAGATGGCTAGTCTAGCTGTTATGGAGAAAAGTTGAAAAACAAAGTAATCCAAAGTGAAGAATTTCATGTGAAACAAAGTTGACACCATAATGTTTTTGTTTAATAAACCATCATCAAGACTTAGAAAAGACGATATTGAGTTTTGTTAGATCACCAATGGATGTTTAATGAAGTTTACGTTATTTACTCAATCCCTCTGCATGACACAAGGTCAATTTTTTAAGTGCGCTTAACAGGTTGAAATTCAGAGTTTTCCTTCTCCTTGACCATTTGCCGTATTAAAATTTACAAGTCAGTCTGCCCTACTATTTACCTATAGCTGGAGGGAGGATAGTTGTATGTGTACCTTTCCCATCTTTAGTTTGGGATGTCCACACAAGAGGTATGGGGGATTTTCTTGGAAGCAAGGACTCCATCTATTTAAATGAATAGTGTTGAATAGAATTATGAGTATCAAATAGTAATACTTGTAACCACTTCACTCTCTGCAAACTAATGATGAATATTGAATAGAATTATTAGTGTTAGATAGCAATAATTGAAACCATTTAACTGTGAAGAAACAATAGCCATAGTGTGCAAACAAATCAGTTCTAACTTACTTAAAAATTGAAGTTTCTTACAAGCTATTCACTTACATATGATATATGTATATCCATTTATATGTGTGTAAACAGATGATTAATAGTAAATAGAAATACTTGAAACTGTTTAACTGTTTTAAAAAAAAAAAGAGCTCAGGCTCACTTAAAAATGTTATCTACAAAATGTGCTTACAAATCACATATTTAATATATATGTATAAATAGGATTTGGCATTAAATAACCTACAATGGTTGATATGCCATAAAACCCAACCAAATCAAATCATATATATTTAATATATATGTATAAAGAGGATTTAGCATTAAATAACCTACAATGGTTGATATGCCATAAAACCCAACCAAACCAAATCCTATATATTTAATATATATGTATAAAGAAGATTTGGCATTAAATAACCTACAATGGTTGATATGCCATAAAAACCCAAACCAAACCAACCAAATCCATTTACTCAAGGAAGAAATCATGCAATAGAGAGACTAGCTGTAGCCTGGAATATTTTCCCCTGTGTCAGTCAGGTTTTCTGATGTTTACTGCATCACCGGCCATAATATGCTTCCATTTTGTTTTTGATTTTGCCCACCTTTTCTATATTTGCCCAAATTGTTTGACAATCGTAGAAGTCTTCTGAGTGTTCATTCCTGGTTTCTCGGATACCACCTGACAACTACACGCATTCACCTGTTGTCTGTGAACCGTGTCTGGCCCAGTAGGACTTCTGCTTTCAGTGCTCTGTAATAACATCCTTCACTCCTCTCTGCTCTCAAATCACCTTGCTTTGGATGTGTTCATGCAACTATATTCCCAGCATTGATCTTTTCACAGCCCTTTTATAAGATGTTAAAAAAAAAATGGCTATATTTATATTTCATATCCTGTCAATGTCCCGTAAATGAGACAATGCTCTTTATAGATGATGAATATGAATAATATTATAGATAAATGTGTTATGAAATAGCCGAGGGATTTCGGTTCATGCCTTTGAGTTTAGTTAGGCTGAGAACCTTTCGGCTCAGCACATGGGTTGGTTGGGTGTAAAATTGAAGCAGGTGTTAACGCGGGTGCGCGCGAGCGGATGGAGGTGTCACTCAGATGTCATCACAGTCCGAGACGATACTGGGTGACAAGGTGCGGGTGACGTCACGCACCGGAAGCACGCGGAAGTTTGTGTGAGAATTTGAAGAAAATAAGAGTCGGGTTTTGGACGCCGAACGAGAAGGATCAATTTGGAGCTCGCAGGCGCGAGGCGAACTTGCGCCCTATGGGGGCCGGTCGAGTTGGGGGGCCAAATGAATAAGACAGCATAGAAGATTGTGTCTCTCCTCCTTACGTCGAAACCTTTAACTCAAAGTTAATAAAAAGGTTTCGTACCTGAACTAGAAGTCGTTACGTGTTTTTGAGATTCCTGTTCTTTATATGTTCTGTAGTAATGAACATTACATGTCTATTTCGCACATGGCCATATTCGTGTATATGGCTACGTAACAAATGATATTTGGGTTCTTGTTCAGAATATCATGATGTGTAAACATCTGATAATATATTTAAAAAATAATATAGATATGTAATACTTACATTCACCATCCTGATAAAAAATAAGTTTCAGTCATTTGTTGGTTTTCTTTTTTTTTCTTCCTGAATATAGTTAAATCCGAACATTACAAATCAGCTGTCAACCCAAACTTGACATTGTAGGGTATGTGTGAGGGGTAAAAACTGAAGAAATATATGGTTAATGACTACTAGTTGAAGACATCGTTTTGGTATTGAATGAGATTTAGTCTTATCTTAATGGTGAATGTTTAGTTTGGTTTCTTTGTTTAATGGCATATCAACCTTCACTGGGTATTCAATGTCAAATCTGTCCTTGTAGAAGAACAGTAGTGGTACTGTTTAACCCAAAGCTAAGAGAATAAGGAGGTTCAAAAACTTTCTCAAGTGTATTAGTAAGAAATTGAATGTAATAGCTCAACTGTGGTTCAAACTCACTTTCTATAAAATCGCAGGTAAATGTGAACCACTGTCCTATGGAGAGGAGTAACCTCTTACTGAATGATGAACGTAAGCATTACATTTTTTTAATAATTTTTTTGTACATTAAAACAAAATTAACAAACTTTCGTAGGTGAGCTATTCTCTATGAAGTTGGCGACCTTAGTCGAGGGTGACCTGGAGACTCCCTTTTCAATAGCTACTACACCGAGGTGTAGGGGAGGGTGCAACTCCCTTTCCTGGATTGCTCCACTTTACCCTTGATCTCTACCTTTTAATGCTGAGTGTTAAGCAAGGTGGCATCAAGTACCATATTTTTTTTTTTATTGTCTCTTTGGTATGATGCGACCTGGGATTGAAACCCTGGTCTCCTGAAACTATTGGTGAACACTCCTAGTAATAGTCTTTGCATTCTGCTAGTTAAAACTTTTGGGTGCCTTGCAGGGCATGATGGCTAGTTGGCCAGACTAGCAAACCATTACTAGTGATTTTTATCATTAAGTTTATAAGTCCCAAAAATTCACTCTGAATTGTCCAGCAGAACACATGGCATAACAGTTATAGGTGTTGGTTCCCTAAGCTTCTAAGGAGACTATCATCTGGAGGTTGCAGGTTCAATCCTCACTACAGGGAAGTAACAATACAGGAATGTATTATGGTCATGGCTAACGGAATCAGAACAGGCGATCCCCATGGATTCAATAAAGGACGTAGTTCTGTGAAGGTTCCCGAGTTCAACACACACCTGAAGAAAGCCGGAGGACATATTGGCCGAAACGTTGTGGAAATAACAATAAAGATGAAGACAATAGTCTGAAAACCCTTAATGATAAAAATCAACAGGCTTCATCTCTCTCAGAAATTTAGACAACCATTACTAGTGAGTTTGAGTCTTAGTAGGTACCCAATATATCTGGCCTTGTTCCATTACTAAGTTAAGCTAAATAAATAACTATGTTCAAACTATTTTTCTTAGTAATGTGGATGTGAAAATTGTTTGTTTATTATTTTGGTGAATGTTCTTGAAGCATAAATGACCTTTGGTAAGAACCGGATTAGACCTGGAAAATTCCTAATCCACGTCTTCGTCCCCACCCAAATATGCTGGTGGCCTTCAGTCAAATTGCCATGTATTATATATTAGAAAAAAAAATATCTTAGTTTAAAAAAAAAAAAAAAAAAGAAATTATTTTTTTGAAAAAAAGTTCAACTAAATGTTTTTTTTTTCTTTTCTTTATTTTCAGGTAAGTTATATGAAACGATTTTCAAACTTAAGCAGTGTGATTTTGGGGATTTACCTGTTGGATTCATTTTGCTATCAAAAGTCAGGTAAAAACCTATAATGTTTAATCTTTCTATTTTTCTCTTCCCTCTTCACTCACAATTCAATTCCCCCCAGTCTCTTTAACTCTTTTCTTTTCCTGACTACTACTTTTTCTCTTTCTCTCTCTCTGAGTACTATTTTTTGCACCCTTTGAATACCCTCTCTCTCTCTCTTATTACTTTCTCTTTCTCTCCTTAGTACTTTTCCTTTCTTTTTCTGACTCCTACTTTCTCTTCTTGGCTATTACTTCTTTCTCACTCTCTCTGACATCTCTCTCTCTCTCTCTATGACATTGTTCTTCTTTCACTCTCTTTTTGGATTTTACAAATACTGACATTGCTGGTTTTTGAGAAGGTCAGGGATAATGACACCATTGCAGCCCTGAAGAATTATGAAAACTATCAACAAAAATGACTTATTTAGGGAAAGAAGATAAAAAGACATTGAAAAATTTGATTGAAAATAAATAATGAAATATAGATTTTTTTTTTCCTTTTAAATCCTTTCTAAGTTTTTGTAAAGCAAAATATACAAATTAGTAAACTTTGTTAGGAAAATAATTACATCTGATAAGTTATATTGCCGGATACTTAAAAAATTCCTTGAGTGGGGGGAGGGGTTTCATGTTCTTGTAAAATAATTTTATTGAAAACCACAAAAGAAGCAGC
>CAUZXS010006404.1:0-120885 GCA_963585895.1 Sepioteuthis lessoniana
TCTCTAACCAAATCTTTTTAGAGTTTTTAATGTTTTCAATATCTTTGTTAATTTTATCTGGAAACTATTAAATTGCTTTCTAAATTTAATTTTCCTAATTAATTTGAATAAATCATTTTCTAAAGGATTCAGCAGTTTGTTTCTAGGTGGAGTCTTCTGGGTTTTAAGGTTGAAAACCTCTTTCCCTTGGTAAGTTGCTAAATCTGAAAAGTTTGAGAAAAAGTAGGTCTTCCATTTCAGTCTTTTTATAAAATCCACAATTTTATCAGTAAGTGATAAAGTAAGGGGGTTCATCATTGGGAAGGAGATGTTCTTGAGAGAATAATCTGGTGTAGATCTTTCTACATTTTGATATTATAGATAGATAAGTAAGGTTTTTCATGTAGATCCTTCCAAAAAAGAGCTCTACTTAAATTTAAGGAGCAAAATTATATCCTTCTATTCTCCAATGCCAAATCAGCTGATGGTGGGAATAATTCTGTTTTAGGATTTTCTTTTTTCAATATCCATGTAATTCAAAATCTAATAGTGACCTCATTTAAAATAAATATGAATTAAAATACAGAGCAAATAATTCCATATAAAAGAAAAACCTTTAAAAATTATTCATATTTTTTTGTAATGATATTTATTTCAACAGACCTTATTTTTTTAAAATGTTTTTTTATTATAAATATATTTTTTGATTTTATTAAATTTAATGTACTTTGGATTTGAGTATATATGTTTTAAGATTTGATCTAAATTAATTCTTATATTCCAAACAACTGGTTTTATTTATTTAAATTGTATAATAAGCGATATAGGTATAGTTTTTGTATTGATTACACAGTGCATGTTATGAATGATATTTTTGTTATAATATTGTAGTACATAGTAATAATTATTAATATTAATTAGAATGATTTGTTATTGGTATTAATTGTTATTGTTGATATTAAGTAATAACATATTGAAGCAATTGTTGATGTCTGTTGTTTTTGTTGGCATTAATGTTATTAATATTTATAATAATAATGAGTTGATGATTAGTTTATAATATTGATAGGTTTGATGATTTGTAGTAATAATTGTAAATAGTAATATTAATTGTGATAATAATTCTTAATATCCTATTATCTATAATACGTGTTATGATTTTATTTATAAGAATAATAAGAATTGTGTTTTAATATTTATATTATGAATAGTAATTTGTAGTAATTTATTGTAATTGATGATAAATAATTATCATTTATAAATTTAAGGATTTGAGGTTTAGTCATAATATGAATAATATTATAATAATGTGTATGATATAATTGTAATCTTGAGGATATATAATATTATATTGGATTTGTTTATAATTTTAGATAATAATCTTAACAGTAACTGATATACTTTTAATTTTCACTTTTAAAGTGACCAATTATATTGAATAGTATGAAAATATTGGTATGACAATTTTCTTGGGTTTTTTGATAAAATAGTATTAATATGCAATATAATATCTTATAATTTAATTTTGTTAAGAGGTTATTAATACATATTGTTTATAGTAGTAATACACGTTGTTTATTGTAGATAATTTTCTCTCCCTAAATTCACTTATTTTTTATTCATTTCTTTTATGTGGGTTTAAAAGTTTATTTGCCATTAGATAAAAATGGGTGAAAAGGAAAAAAGAGTCAACAATTGATACAGAAATTGAATGATATTTGACAACCAGACAGAAAAAAACAAATGATCTGGTATTTACATAATAAGAAAAGACGATGCAATTTGGGTTAGGAAGGATTAGGGTGGCCAGAATTTTGTGGGTTTTTCTAAATTTTCATTTGAAATTTCTCATAATTTCTTTGTCTGAAGATGGAGATCTAATACTTTAAAAAGATATAGGGTCTGCTGAAATAAATATTATTACAAAAAATATGAGTCATTTTTAAAGGTTTTTATTTTATATGGAATTATTTGCTCTGTATCTTAATTTAATATTATTTTACATTGAGTTCTCTGTTGGATTTTAAAATACATTGATATTGAAAAAAAGAATATCCTAAAATAGAAGTATTCCTATTATCAGCTGACTTGGTGTTGGATAATATAAGGATATGTATATATTTTCATGTTGTGTGTGTGTGTGTGTATGTGTATATATATATATATATATATATATATATATATATATATATTCTAATTCAAATTAAATTCTAATTAAAATATTATGATTGATTTTAAAACATTTTATCAATACTAATTTGCATAAGCTTTTAAAAGCACTGTGTATATATATATATATATATATATATATATATATATATATATATGTGTGTGTGTGTGTGTGTGTGTGTGTGTGTATATACACACATGAATGTTCTTTTGTTTTTATATATGTGTTAATATGTATTTTTCCTTGTATATACATTTATACATGAGTATTTGTGAATGTAGCTTCCCTTGTTTGTGTGTGTGTGTATATATATATATATATATATATATATATATATATTTAAATACACATTTTTTCCCAGTGATTCAGATGATTGTCTTTCCCATTTCTATTTCATGTTGAATTTATGACAGCATCTTGTGGGTATTAGGATATTTTTTTTATTTTGTTCAAAGTACAAACAGTTGTGGAAGACACTTTTTTTTTTTTTTTTTGCTTTACATCCTTTACTTAATGAGGGTAGATTAGGTTCCATTGTTGTTCACATCTCTTTCTGTATCTAGTGACTGACTCATCCATCTATTATCTTTTTAGGCTTCTGACTTACACCATTTCTATATGATCTGCACAGTGTGTCTGTACAATTGTTGTTTTTCACTTGTATATTTGACTCATAGTCTGATATTTTATATTGATGTGGATGCATCTGAATCCTGTACAGAACATAGCTAACTCTATTAGTACTGATGAAAATGTAGCTCATCTAGAGAAATGCTTTTTTAGTCTCATCCAAAGTACTGCCTTTCCATTCTTTTCCCATCCACTTTTCAAAACAGTCTTTTTAAGGTTCAACATTAGGGCTTATTAGCTTTAATCTTGTTCACAGCCTTTCATTACAATTTTAGTTTGTTATGGCCTTTGGAACATAAGACATGGATAATGATCTGTTAGCTTTTTTAACACTGGGAAGTTTTTTCTGGAAACTTTCACACAGAACCACTTCTCTTTACTTTTGCCATTGTGTCACTGCACCATATCTTCTTGGACTTTCCTTCTTCTTTGTGTGTTTCAAAGCCTGCTCAGGGATATTGCCAGCAGAATTTCTAAGGGTATGACTGATCCATCTCCACTTTTTTGCCAGGATCTTTGTGGTGACTGGATCTGGATTCATTTTTCCCAGAATTTTTCATTGGCAATTTTTCTCTAGCCAATGGATATGCAAGATTCTGTATGAGCAACTGTCCATAAATGTCTGGAATTTATGGGATGTTATCTGAAACAGATCGGAGAGGAGTTATCACATTTGTTAAATAACCTAAACTTGCAAGACATTCTTATCTCTTAAATTCCAAACATTTCTAAGGATCAAGAAAGCAGTTATCTTCTCACATTTCCATACATTCTTCCCACTGCAATTTTAGCTTTGAAAATATCCAGAAATAACTGGGTGCTCAATTTGGGTTCCAGTAGGCTGGGTGGGTGGTTGACAGATCTGGGTAATGCATTGTTTTTCCAAAGTGCTATGAAGAATCTACTTGCTGAATCATTGTAAATACACAAGCTTATTCAGTGGCATGTCACTGCTGATTGAGTAACACAGGAAAGTATCTGTTCATATATGTACAATAAAATTCCCTCTGATTAATAGCCAATTATATCAAGGCCACACATACAATTCTTGAGATACTACCCCTGGCAAAAATTATGAAATCAGCACACTTTAACGATGTTTTCTATATGTGCAAGGCAATGAGGCTAGAACTTTTGTTACCATTCAAATAAAATATATAAAGATGACTGTGAGAAGAAAACAAGTAAATTTCCCTGCTCACTCAAAATATGAGGTTGCATGTCATTTAAGGATACAGGGAGATGGCAATCATTACCTCAACAATCAGTGCACATTTATACATTGAAATCCTGTATTATTTTTTCATTCCATTGATAGAAAATTGGTTTGGTGATGATGAAGTCATTTTTCAGGAGGGTAATGTGTCACATCATAGAGAAAATAGGATTAAAGCTTTTATTCAAGACATAAAATCAAAATGGCCTGTAAACATTCTGAATTTAAATCCAATCAAAATTTTATGGTAGAAACTTTTAAAAATTAAAAAAAAAAACACTGGTTTTTGAGAAAGCTCCATCCACAAAAGAAGATCTATTAAATGAGTGAAATCCTTGCCTGAAAGAATTAAGGCTCCATTCACCAAAGAAGATCTATTAAATGAGTGAAAACCTTGCCTGAAAGAATTAAGGCAGTCATAAAAGCTTGTAGAAGGACAATTAAGTTTTAATTCTAATTGTTTTTTTAATGAATCCCATGAATTTCTTTATCAATTTTTGCTTATTCAATAATATTTTCCTCTGCATGACTTGGAAAAGAAAATGCCATTAATTCAAATTATTCATTCTAATTTGTTATATTTTCTGAAGCCAGAATGTTCATCTATTTTTGTTTCTTATCTGTAATTAGTTTATTTGCTGCTAAATAAAAACCTGAGTTGAACAATCTCTAAGTGGGCTAATTTCATGATTTTTGCCAGGAGTAATATTCAAAATGAATACTCTTATAAAGTTAAACTCTTATCCTAATTTTAGTTTATGTCACTCTTTAATTTTGGCTTAGAAATATTTTGGATAAAATTATCTTACATTGAATCCTATCTTAGAATTCTGATAGATTTAACTGGAAGAAACAGTTACCAGATCTATTACTTAATGACCCTAAAAGGAAACTTGTTGAGGTTTGAATATGCCAAAGAAAAGCTGCCAAAGTTTCATTTAAGTGAAAAAGTGAAAATTTATGATAATGAAAGGAAAAAAATTACATACTGAAATTGTTAAAAAGTTGAAGTTGTTTCTCTCAAAGCTAGTGTCATAAATTCTTAGTTGTGGTTAAATCTACATTGTTGTCTAAGCATGTTGCGACTGTAATAGAATTTTTTATCGTGGATTATTAAGGTCTTTGATTAAATTACCTGAAATAGTTTAACACTAAATTGAGTTAAAAAATAATGTTGTGAAAAATAACGTGTTGGGTCAGTAAAATGGTAATTCCTGTGTATGAAGTGAGTGAGGGAGAGGGTCTCTGTGATCGGATATACTAATCATGTGATGAGCCCAGAAGTCTTGGCACAAAGTCTAAAATCCAGTCAGACAGATTCCACCAGACATTCTGTGAGGCTGTGAAATTAAAAGCTCTCAGAGAGAGACAACCCTAAGATACCAGATATCTTCTTCAGCAAGCCATTAAGTCCCTTAAACTCAACTTTATACACAGGAAGGCTGTATATTGTTATTGATTGTTTCATGTATTGATTAATAAATTGTTAGAATTAAACAAAGTATTAATTCATTTATTTGTTGCTGTTAGCTTTGGAATAAACGCTATACTAACACAATGCATGCATAAAATAATGACAGAACCGACTGATCTGTACAACAAAACAAACATTTAAGGTTTTACCTTTTAGGCATATTAGTGATACTCTGGTGAAAAATTGTTCATTTAGGTGTAGCTTGTGTGTGTTGGAGCCCAGCTGCTTTTTACCCAGGCAAATATCAGAACTAAGAGACAAACACTTAAGACCTTTTTGTCTTTTAAATCTTCAAGCTGCAGCTACTGCTATCATGTAAGTGTTAAAATACTAGTTTGTATTCTGAGTAACAAAATGACAGTGCACTCTAACTATCAATTGGATTGCATTCTAGTTTCACTTCACCATGATCATCTCCAGGGATAAATAATTTTGTAATTAATAAACAAAGTAAAAAAAAATCTTCTGTTGAGGATGCCTAAGATCTATGTTAATTTATATCATTTTCTATTTAAATTTACACTAGTTCCTCCCTTATCTGTGGGTCTGATTTTTAAGGCCTTAGCCATGGTCAATCCCAGAAATGAACAACTGATAAGTTTTACTTAATGATCCTAAAAGGAAATTTGTTGAGGTTTGAATATGCCAAAGAGAAGCTGCCAAAATATCATTCAAGTGAAATAGTGAAAATTTGTGATAATGAAAGGAAAAAAATTACATACTGAAATTGTTAAAAAGTTGAAGTTGTTTTAGTAGTTTTTTTTAGTTGATTTTATGGCATGTCAACCCTTGTTGGGTTATTTTATGTCAAAGTTATTTTTTGCGAGCTGTTAAATATTATCAATAAAAATAATATGCACGCACTTATGTGTATTCAAGTATTTCTAATATTAATATTTTTCAAACAGATCTATTTGATGAATAAATGGGACTCTAATAGGTACTATCTCTCTGGGTCAGAGTGGACCTGGGAGTAATGACAATAAAGAGGTGACTCAACTCTTCCCAGAGCTTCAGAACTGGAGTCTCACCAGCAGATGTAATTTAGTGTCATAGCCAGGACACATTTTCAGGAGAGTCTTACCTCTCTGGGTTGGGGTAGGGAAGATGCAGACTTTGTATTCCAAGCCCCACTGACAAAGAGTGTTCTTGCAGGAGTCTCTCAGACTTTACCATCCAAAGAATCACTCAGTTTGTTCAAAACTTTTATTGGGACATTCGTGCTTGGAAGGATATTTAGTCGCATTCCCATTCACTAACATTCAATATTAGTATATTCAGTGATACACTAACACTGAATAACTGGAAGGAAAGACATAAATAAACTCATCTACACATATAGGAACATCTAATATATCCATAATATACATACAAGAAGTATTAACAAGAGTACATAAATGTGCCACAACAGGTAAAAAGTGTACATATTGTTCTACAAATAAGTAGTATATGTAAGGGGTGCAAAAATGGTAAAAGTCTTAATTTAGTTTGATGATTTATAAATTATATGCTGGTTTTACTGTATAAGGATCAATCAGGAGATTTGTCTTTACTGTTCAAAGAATCGAGACAAAAAGAGATGCAAAAGATTCGGGGAATTTCATGGGACCATTAAAACACAATTCTTTTCTATTGTTTTCTACTTTTATTTAACTCAAATTATTTTGCAAAATATATTTTAAAAAATGAACTAAATAGCAAATAAACAAAAGTTGTTGAACTAAATTATTAATTTTGAAAATGTTAAAAAATTAACCAATTAATTTTCTCAAATTCATCAAATCTGGAATTGAAAAGTTTCAAATTAATGGAAGAAAATTATTCATTGACAACTTAAATGTTTTATTTAATTTATTTCATTTTTACTATTGGTTTATTCTTTCTTTTCAAGTGATTCATCCATTTGATTGTTAAATGGGATTAAAGTATTTTGTGAAATAGCTGTCAGCCTGAAATATCTGTCTAGGCATCTCAGTGTTTATCTTAAACTTGATGGGGTATATTTTATTTATCATGGTTACTTTTTTTAAGTGAAAACTATATGATATATGTGTATATCTCCTTTATCTGCTGATAAGCTATGTAAATATAGATAAAAAGGGCTTTAACAAAATATATATTAAGAGAAGAAGTTTATTTGATCAGCTTATTCACTGCATGGTAAATAGAATTCGGCTACTGTACAACTTCTGGGTAAGATTGTTCTTTATGGCTGGAGAGCAACTAAGGGGCACAATTCATGTGGATTAACATGCCATTTACTGAGAAGGGTAGTTTCAAGTATTCCTATCTAATGCTAATAATTTTAAACAGATCTATTTGACCCATTGATAGTACCCTAACAGATACTACCACTCTGGGTCTGAGTGGACCTGGAGGTAATGATAATAAAGAAGAGACTGCACTCTTCTGTTGGTTGTTAAATGGGCTTTTATATTTCACCAAACTAACATATAATGTATTTATGTGTGTCTGTTTGCAAAAGACATGTTGTCTGCTTTTGATTTCTCTCTTCTAGGTTGGTGTCCATTCATAATCCTTTTTACCCTTCTTCTTCTTCTCCTCCTTCTCCTCTGTACATGGATAAAATTACAGACAAATATTCATTTCCTTTGTTTTCTTAAGAAAATAAAACTCTGTTTCTGATATCAGATGAAACAAGATGGCGTCTTAGCAAAGATGCACAGGATTGGTTGCAAGACAAATAAGTCGATTCAGGTTTGTGTTCACTATTTTAGAATTTATCGAATATTTCTTTTGAATTTATTATTGTGTTTTCTGACAAGTCAGCATCTTTGCTTTCTTTCATATCCAATCATTTTCGGTCTTGCTTCTTCTCTCGGATAAATCTTCTGACCTTATTTCTCTTCGATTTTATTTTCTGAGGTGCTGTCAAAAAATTTTAATGTTTTTTTCCTTCAATGTTCCTGTCATTTTTTACTTACCATATATGGTCATGTATAGGTCGATTGTCAAAGAATTAACTTTTAGGCAAAACAATTGGGAGCCAACCTGTACACAAATAATCATTTTGTAAGGTTAAAATTCAAACAGTAAAGATGAGGAACACTTATTGGCTTCAAAAATTAATTTCATAAATTAATTGTTCATTAGTTTGCATAGCAATTATGGTGCCAACTAATTTTCATAGTAACTGTGATGCAGGATTGTTGATTAATCCTAGCTAACCTGTGATTAAAACTATAGATATATAAGATTCTAGGTAAATTTATTGTAGATAATTTCATCATATAAGATTTATTTTTCTTACGATATAGATTTTCCTAACCCTTTCACTCTTTTTATTAGATTCTTAAAAGCAATGATTAAATTCTGAGTTTAACCACAAATAATTTACCTGCAATAAATTTACCATATGATGAATTTAACACACAGGGATATATAAGCTTCTCACTTTTAAATGTAAATACCATTAACTTTATTAAATTGAAACTATGACAATCAGACAGGACTGCAGAATTAAAAAAAAGATTAGACATATGGAAATTTGAATATTAATAATTTTTTGATGATCAATTAAATGTTGACTTATAGAAAAAATCGACTTATACAAGAGTATATCTGGTAAATTTGTTACTACATAAGTCTAATTCTGATATTATATATGAATAAAAATTGATGGCAAATTAAGATAATTAGTAGAAAGAATTAAAATTCTTGTAAAATACTGTATATACTCATGTATTGGTAGAATTTTAAAGAACTGATTTTTAGGCTCCCAAATCATATTAATCTGAAGAATAATTTTATAAGATTGAACATAAGTGAAAAATCTTGGAGTACCGTAATTATTTGGGCCTAAGATGCACTATTTTTCCAAATTTTGCAGCAGCAAAGTTGGGGATGCATATATGAGAACTATATCATTAACGTTTTTTCTGACCATAAGCCTAATCATATTTGGGGCGGGATGACGGAAAGTTATATCTATAGTTAAAACTAATGTTTTGTTATTAGAGAAATATCCACTGGAATGTGTGTTTGTTTATAATTTTGTTTCTCCAAATGTGAGCTTATTTTCGCTGCCATCTTGTTGCATTTTGGTATGAATATGTCTGTGTGTTTGCTCTAAATACTGTGTAAATTTTGTGTTTTAAAACATAATATAAACTGTATAAATTTTTATTTTTAGTCAATAGAAATCAATAAAAAATTGTACAAATACACCAATTTAGCTGCTACAAACTCTAAAAAGTCAGTGTATATCATACATGAACATTTTTTCCCTAGAATTTCATAGTTTAAAATTAAGGGTGCATGTTATACACAAATAATTACGGTAATCTTAGGGTTCAAAAATTAATTTCCTAAATTAATGATTTTATTACTTTGAATAAACTGTTCATCTAAACTATCTTGATTGATTTCTACCTGAGCATATACAGTATATTGTTATCTATTTCACTTGGTATTTCTTTGACTGTCATCAGATGTGATTATTATAATGAAACAAGTGGATTCCCTTCTTTATCCCAACTGAGAAAAATGGCATCGTTTCTAATATTATAAGTTTCGTTATTTTCATTTTTTAATCACATCTGAAAACGGTTAACAATACACTGACAGAAAATAAACTTATAACACTCTGAAGGACAATGCTAATTTTGAAGTGAAGAACTGTATATAGCCCTGGAAGCAAATAGTAGCACACAACTAGTCTAGGAGATGAAAAACTGAATTCAAACTGGTTACATGAATGTCGTTGGGACCAGCTTCAAACACCAATCCCTGAGAAACTCCACAAATCAAAGCACATGCAGATCTGGCTTAACCCATATCTAGTGAATATCATCACACACACCCACAATCTGAAACACTCTACAAGTATACAAGCTGGCATTAACACCCTTGGAGGATATACTGTGAATTAGTATAAAATCTATATATTGTGGGTACACCCCTTATTTTAGAACCTGAGCACATATTGATCTGTATATGAAATCATTTGACAGTATGGATTCCCTCAACTCTCTCATTATCCATCCTTATCGGTCATTGCTATTGGCAAGTCCTCTAGATGGTAACCAATTTTCGCACAGCACTAATGGATATAAGTTTTCGTGGTTGGCCAACACTGATATATCCATGTATAGGAATTTATATCGCTTGAGTTTTTCTTTATTGTAGCGAGAGAAGAAACTTACCTCCTGGATCAAAGCACTTAAGACTATGCCTTGTGTGTCAAGCACTAGAAAATATGTCCAAGGAACACTGGAGGGGGTTCCGCCATGGTTCCTTCCTCAGGCAAATCGTCTGATTCTGTATCTTCAGTGTCACACAGTAGGCTTTCTGCCTCGCTCTCAGAAGGTGTGCCATCAGAGTCTTCCTCCAGTGATGTCACACTGTGTTGCAGGCACAGATCTTCTACATGGCGGGTTACTCTGTCCACCAAGATGGATTGTGGACATATTTTCTAGTGCTTGACACGCTAGGCATAGTCTTAAGCGCTTTGATCCAGGAGGTAAGTTTCCTCTCTCGCTACACTTATTTCTCCCACAGTGCCCAGCTTGTCTTCATCTTACTCGGATGGTTTGTGAGATGAGAAGTAACTACTATTTTATAGGGTGCTGCTTCCATAATTTCTTCAAAACAACATGCAGCATCTTTGTGGTTCCTGTCTGCGAGATGGAAACTACAAGGATGTTTTTTTTTTCCTCTGAGCATTTCATTAGCGTCTTAGTGGTGCAACCATACAGAAGTACTCTGTTATACACTCAAATACACACATATCAGCTATCAACAAAAGACCACACTTTTTGTTAACGTCTAAGTGGTGCAATCATACAATAGTATTGACGTTCAGGGTGTTGCAATTTTATTTTCTGTCACCATATGTAAACATTGAACTATTTTTGTCCACAGTGCAAAAATGATAGGAATAATCTACTCCAAAAACTTGAAGATAATTTTAAAAGCTTTTGTCTCTCTGATTTGTGGCATGTGCTTTGATCTTATTTCAAAAATCTTAGACTGTTGTTGTTATTATTGGTGTACTTTTAATATTATTTTATTGTTGATGCTGCACACGGATCTTGTGGAAACTACAATGTGTTTTTTTTTATTGCTTCTTCTTCATACAGATCTGAATCGTATGTGAGTTGGATTTTTGCTATTATCTTCATCTTTGGTTGGGATGGGGGGGGGATTAAAGGGGGGGTGCAGGCAAGGAATTTTTTCGTTATGCTTAGGAAATAGTGTGCAATTGATTTCTTGGCCTTTGTTTTATTTTTTAAAAAAAGGTGGGGTTGACTGCTGAGAATGAAAATAACACATTAAATTTTCTCTTAACTGTTCACCTATCAAGTGTGTGATCATCAAATGCACCCCACTCTCTCCCCACCCCTCAGATGTGCAGGCTGAAAACCATACTTTATATCCTATGCTTGCCAGAAGATCAGAAACATGTTACTTTTTCAGGGTTTGATTTTTACTTTTATCTTCATTTTTGGTTCAAGAAAAGTGGGGCACAGGATTGGGGGCGGGGGGTGCTATGAATTTTCTGATTCTTATTAAGAAATAGCGTAGAATTGATTTCTTAGCTTTTCTTTTAAGATTTCTTCTTTTTTTTTTATAAAGCAAAATATTTAACGGTGGAAAGGTGTATACAATATACATTTGCATCTTGAAATCCTGAATGATTTTCTCATTTCATCAATTGAAAATTAGTTTGGTGATGATGACGACATCATTTTTCACTATCTGATAATGCATCTTGTCACAACGCAAAGATTAGGTTATGTTATTTGGTTTAATTGCATATCAACTCTTGATGGTTATTTAATGCTGAATCTTGTTTAAACATATATATGATTTTTAAGTGGATAGTTTGTAGGTAACATTTTTTAAATGAGCCAAAGTTTATTTTTTTTGCACACAGTTAAATGGTTTCAAGTACTTCTATCTAACACTAATAATTCTATTCACCCACAGTTAAATGATTAAATAGTTCTATTTGACCAATAGATGGAATCCCAATAGGTATTACCACTCCAGGTCAGAGTGAACCCAGGAGCAATGACAACAAAGGGGTACTCCACACTCCCCAAAGCTCCAGGACTGAAGCCAAGACACTTGTTGGAGGAGTTTTACCTCTCTGCACAGATGCAGTTGGTGTTTTCTACGACCCCAGCCAACTAGGGTGCTCAAAGAGCAAAGGGGATGAAAACATTTCTTTGGGAAAGGCATATAAAATCAGTGTCATAGAATTTATATTTAAAAGATCCGTAAGAAGCCTCTATCCACTTAGGATCTATTAATTACTGTTTGAGAACATTGAAATCATTTTGATAAAGAATGTTGCTTTAAATTAGTGAAATCAATGCCTGAAAGAAGTTGTCATAAAAGCTTAACAAGCAACTAAGTATTCTAGTTTTTTGATCAATAACTTTTATAATTTTTAAAAATTTAAATAAAACAGTTAATTGTAGAGAGTGAAACTAACAAAAACTTTAAAACATTTCTTTCTATAATCTTCAGTGACTTAATTGCCTTATACACTTTGGATTGCACTTCATAGCTGACGTTGATCATTTGATTCAAAGTGACTTTAACCCCTCATTTACTGGGTGTACATACATCAAATGTATTTCCCTTACAACTAGGTGTGCACGCTAAAAATCATATTCTGTATCGTTTGCATGTCAGAACATTAGAAAAAATGTGATACTTCTAATAATGCAATAGTAATCTCATTGAAGACAGGTACAGTAACAGACATCTTAGCTACCACATTGGAGAAAAATCAGTAGCAAAGAGTTGAATACAAATAATTTTATTATAAAAATGCATTTGACAATGATTTTACTATGAAAATGGATAAGAAATTTGTTCGCTCTATATTAAAATTTTTGGTCATTCAAAGCAAATAAACTCATACCAATTATAAGACTTTCCCATTGAGAAACAAAATTCTTCATACCAAAACTTTGATATTTGATAGCTTAACATCAAACTGTTGAAGCATCTATTGACAAGAGACAAACATAACTTTTTAGATTATTGATCTGTTTACTATCAGGTGTATTACTGCATCCCTGCAAGAAACATGTGTGTAACTTGACAATCATATTGTGAATCTTATGCATATCAGAACATCAGAAACAATGTAATATTTCAAATTATGAATTCTGCAATTGTAGTTTCATTGAAGACACAACACCATCTTGGATCATTTACCAGTGTCTAAAACTAAGTATATTTGGTAGGTCAGAGGTTAAAGCAGAGTGACCAAATACCTCAGAAATATCGATCTGCACAACCAACTTGTGTACATCCATTGAGCTTGGAATGAGTTTTTTTTGAGAGATTTTGCATGAAAATTTTTCAACAACTCCTTCACCCCAGAGATTTTTTTATGTTAGTATCTAAAACTTTTACACTAACATTGTACATTCAAATATTACTTTGAAAATTTCTCGATTTCATATTGATTTGGCTTTATATTAACATTTCACCAAAAAAAAAAAAGAATCAATGTTTTTGCAACTTTACCTCTTAAGCACCAATGTCACTTATTGTCCCCTCTTTTTGAAATTTGCAACTTGTTTTCATTCTGTTCTCCATACACTGTCATGACTAACCCGTTTTCCAGTGATGTTATTTAGTCTTTGGGGAATCCCCTCTTTTTTTTTATTTTAGGTTGACATGCATCTGAAAAAAAATGGTTGGCAGTAAAATATATTAAGAATATGACTCTTTGAATTTCAACAAATTCAAATATTTCAGGCATCAAAGAAAGTCAAAGGTCATAATAGGTCAAAATATAAAAGAAACAATTTGTTGTAAATGAAATCCAAATTCTTTCTTTTTTGGCACAATGGAAAACTTGGCTTTAGGCGCGGACAGAGGAGGTGTGTTTGGACATGTGACCAAATCATCTCTAAAACTGGTGCATAAAATAAATTTTCCAACCATCTTCATCTCTGCTTTAAAAATTCTTTGCTCTATCATTGGTAATGCTGTTAAATACTTTGAAAAAGATTATCCAAAATAAGAATTTAGGTAAAAATAGTAGCTCTTTAGAATATTGTTAAAGTAGCAAAAGATGTTTGCGACAGAATAAGTGACCAATATTTTTGGTTCCAATTCCCAATGATTTCAGTTAATTCCTTTAACTATTCAGCATGGAAATATAAAGTTAGGTAAGAATTGTAGCTTTTTAAATCATTTAATTCATAGCATTCAGTATCAAATTTCTGAGCATTGAAATAAAAATAAAATTAATCTAAAAATAAAACAAAATTTTATCTACTATGACACCTGATAAAATAAATTTATCATTTAAAAAAAACAAAAAAAAAACTTTCATTTTCAATGCTTCTGAATATTGAATTAAAGATAAAATCTAACATTTGATTTTTTGCTTTTTCCCTTCAAAAACAATTTTAAATAAATTTGATTTTAATAAATGAAACTAAGGTTTAAATATACATATAGAGGGTGTTTCCCAAAAAATTCATATCATTTAATAACTTGATGACCAATTCTCATTAAAATGATCTCAAATTTAAACAGCATGTATTGAAATAAATCAAATTTGTATGAATACCTTTTTTTTTGCTGTGAATAATGTTTCTATAGATGAAAAAAAATCATTAAATATTGAATTTTTAGTTGTTTCTATTCTTGCTGTTCAAATTTTGGATCATTCCAACGAGAATTAGTTAAGATAATAGATGATTAAATGATATTTCCTTTTTCTGAAACCCCCTGTATATTAAAAATAACTTTATAAGTTTATTTACCTAATTGAAATTTTAAAGTTCCTTTAAGATTATATCTTTTTATATCCACATCTGTTGGCTTCTCAGATTAAAAAAATTATTTCCTCAAAAGGAATTGACAAATAGTGATTTATTTGCCATAGAATAATTACGAAATTTTATTTATCAAATTTAAAACAAATTTCTATTTCTACATTTGTTGAAGAATTAATCTATTATGTTATTTGAACAATGGAATTTCTCATTATAGAATAATGAAATCAAATTGTGACTAATATATATATATATATATATATATATATATATATATATATATATATATATACAAGGGTCATTGGATTAAGAAGGTGAATTTTGCCTCCTAAGGAATTGGCAAGAGTAAGCACTATTTACAGTTGCACCTTTTTTGTAGGAATCAATAGTGTTGGTTCCTTTCATGTCCTAGAACACTGTCAGCATGACCTTCTCTACTGACTGCTGTACCTGGAACGTTTTTGTGCCCTTGATATGACACTAAACTATCTGATGGTGAGGCTCCAGTTTTGGAGTGATGGGAGTACCTCATTATCATTACTCCTAGGTCCACTCTAACACAGAATGGTAATACCTGTTAGAGTCCCATCTATGATTTAAATTGAATGGCTTAACCATTTGTTAGCAAAGAAGAGCTTTGGTTTGTTTAAAATGTTACCGAAAAACTATTTCTTTATATACTATGTATGTATGAACAGTATTTGGTATTAACTAACCCACAAGGATTGATTTACCATTAAACCAAATAACCTATCCTAGAACATTTTCTTTATCCAAGAGTTGATATATTTGATTCAGGCTTGTAGCAGCAAACTCATATTTAGCCTATTTGTAAAGATTTTTTAGACTAAAACATTCTTTTTTGCATATATCACATATTCTTCTGTAAATTTCATATGGTTTGTACTTGTCAGCCACCAAAAATTTCATGACAGACCTCTGTTCACGCTTAGAGCACTCAGATTTGCCAGCATTTTTTATTGCCTCAAGATTAAAATAATTTTTGCTATAAATTAATTCCAAACAATGCAGAGTTTTATTTATTTATTATTTTGCTTTTTTTCAAAAAAATTCTTTTTATTGAATGACTTTTGTAATTTTATCAACATACTGTTGTAATCCCCCCCAAAAAAAACTGCCAACGAAGCCTTCAGAAAAGTCAAAGAATTATTGTAGTTGTTGGTGTTCAAGACATAATCTCCACTCACTGAGTTTGATATTAGGATCAATATATTCATTGATACACAAACACTGAATAAACGGAAGGAAAGACAAGATGAAGTCATTTACTATATACATGATATATCTCCAAGAAGTATTAGCAAGAATACATAAATATGTACCAACAGATAAAATGTGCCTTTTATGAACAAGCTGAATATGAAAAGGAGTTGAAAAATGCCAAAAGTTTTGAGTTCTTTGGTTGTTCAATCTATAGAGATAAATAAGGAATTTCTTCTTTGTTTGAAGAACAAGGAAGAAAGAGGGCAAGAAAAGATTCTGAGATTCTCATATGACCACAAGGCATGCAAAAAATATCCCCCTAAAATCCAAGGAAAACCTACAGCATCATTACCACAAACCTACAGGGCCCCAACAGGACTTTATAATATCACCAAAATCTGTTGCTTTTCTATTGCATTGTGGGAATGACAGATGAAAATGCAGCTTCTTTGTGCAATTCCTTATCTTCTCAACATATTAAGCCAAACAATGAAGCATAAATTCAGAGATGTAAGATTTTAATTAACTGACAAGACGATGACATCAAGATCATGAGTGGGTATGTGAAGTTCAGCTGGAAAGTGAAGCTATTTCTTCAGAATTCAAGCTGAAATTAATTGCCTTTTAAACTGCTAACTCACTTACAAGACACATTCAGGTTAATTGGCCGTGCAATTACCATGACTAGTTAATTTGGCGTTACTTGTGTGTGATATGGACTGTTGGCTCAGTTGTAGAGTTTCACCTCTGCAATCTGTGGTCGCTGGTTCGATCTCCAGTGGTGGAGATCACAGTATACACTGCTGATGAGACCTAATAAGGTCGAAACAGCTGTCCAGTGTTTCCATATCTCAACAAAGTAAATCTGTATGCTGTGGTAAGATCCCTATCTGAATTTTTATAAAATGGCTCTACACTCTTTTCGAGTACGTTTTTCTACTGTCAAATCATAGAACCTTATATTTCATAGAAGTAGATTAAAGTATGAATAATATAAATACTCTTACTGATGAAAAGACTGCAAATCAATTTTATTTTCAATAAACATAACTCCCTTTGATAAATAAATAAAATAATAATCAAATAAATAATAAGTAAATTAAAGTTGGCGACCGTAGTTGAGGGTGACCCAAAGGCTCCCTTTTCAATAGCTACTACACCGAGGTGTAGGGAAGGGCACTACTCCTTACCTTATAATGCTGAGTGTTAAGCAAGGAGCTATCAAGTATCATTTTTTGAGTCTTTGGTATGACTCAACCTAGGATAGAACCCTGGTCTCCCTGGCCATTGGCAAACACTCTAACTGCTAGGCCAATGGACTAGTATAAGTAATAAAATAAATAATAAAAAATAATAATCATAAATAGATAATAAAAAAAATAATAAATAAACACTGTAAATCAATTTTATTTTTTTTAAATACATAACCATTTGATTGGGACAATAAATAAAATATTTGGAATGTCAAAAAGAAAAGTCAAATTGGAGCCCAAATATTCAAACATAAAAAAAAATTCATTAGAAGTCCCCCCTCATTTATTTTTGTTAAGTAAAAATAAGGTAATTTCTGAAATTATAGATACTGCTGATTTAAAAAAAAAAAAAAGGGACATTAAGCTTGAGACTTAATAATACCATCATCTAATTATATTCTAAACTGTACAAAAATAAATCTGATCAATTTGAGAAGCAGAAAAAGTAAGTTTAAACCTCTCATTTACTATCACTAAATTGTTGTTTGGAAAAATGATGTCATAGATAGAGACATTGATTAAAATATATCTCATTACATAGTGATCAGGAGTCTAATCCTAAGGACAGGAAGCACAAAAAATTTATATATTCTCGTTCATTGGGAGAGACAGGCTACATCTTAAGGATGAAGTAACTTCTGTTAGATATCTTTTAAACATGGACAGCAGATAAAGAATGATCTATCCACCTTGATTTGAATAAGTGTTCAGTTTGAAATTCCCCCAAAATTAGCTACTACAATGGACACCTAAAGAAGGTTCAAGATACGATGGCCAAAATGTTGTAACAACCACAACCAAAATGAGGATGTTACTTTGACAACATCAATGGATAAGTAACATAGTTCTTGTATTATTCCATTAACTTTCAACAGATGTCAAAATCCCATCCTGAATTTTTATCTTTATCAACTATGAACTGTCCTAGGTCAACACTACTTAAGTGGTGGTATGTGTACTGTTTCTGGTATGTAAGACACCGACTGCTGGTACGTGGGAAGTTTCCAGTTTTATATTATTATAATATATTTCATGTTATCACAATTATATATCCATAAAATCTTTCTGTATTGTTTAATATTATTACTTTCACATGCTATGATACAATACAACAAATAGAAATTCTGGGAAATTGTCTGGAAATGAAAGTTATGCACACTAATAATATGGAACAAATATGGCACTGGTCTGTGGAACATTGGAATAATATCCTGCCTGGATGTTACATCAGATGGTTTGAGAAGCACTGTTCTAGGTATAACAATACTTAGCTTAGTCACCTAAAAGAAAAATGATCTAACATTATTCTAAACACTTTTAATCAACAACTGCCTTCAGTTGGTTTAACTGGAACAGTACTTTTTTGAATTGATCATTTTGTTCTCTAAAAGGATCTCATACTAGAAGATTCCCTTCCAATATACACAGCATCACTTTGCCAAAGTGTGATTTTCATCCAAAGTCTAACTGCTTAAATAATTAAAACAGTTTCTCTTTGTTTTAAGTTATTTCCCCTTGGATTAGGAACTCTTTCTTTTTCTTCTTTTTTTTTTCTTTTTGGCAAGATTTAAGGAATAAAAGATGAAGAAAAGGAAGTTGAAAGGTATAAAAAGTTTTGATTGTTTGGCAGTGGTAACAGCCTACAAGTTTTCAGGTGGATAAACCAGTAAAAAAGAAGACTACACTTAACGTTCGTCTACTCTATGATCTCTTGTATCTTAGATTATTGTAAAGTATCCATTTTTCATTGTCCAACTCAAAGTTTTTAAATTGAATGTTTTTATGACATTGAAGTCGTAAATTGCACTCAAAAATACAGTTGACTGTTTTGGTTTTAATTTGCTAAAGCCACATTTTAAAGCAACCAACATAGCCAAGCTGGCACAAACAATTTTTACTATTTGATTTGGATATTTTGAGTATGTTTCCCATGTCCTGCAAAGATGATGTCGATTATTTTCAAGTATCATCTTCATTAGATCAATATCACACCCTGTTGGTAGGGCTTGGAAAACACTGACTGTATCCAGTGCAGAGGGCTGAGAACTCCTCCTCCAAAAAAGAGGAGTGTCCTGAGTATGACACTAAACTACATCATTGGATCATTATCAATCTCACTTGATCCATTCAACCATGAAGCATCATTTGGCCAAAAATCTATTGTGAGAAACTTTACAAAATACATTTAATACATTTGATTACTAACAGCACATTCACCATAAACTGTACAAAATATTTATTTTGCATTTGACCTGAATTTTGACCTTAATTTGGCAACAAATTTAATGATTAGAATGTACTGTTGACCATAAAATAAAATAAAAACTTGCAAATAACAAAATTTATTGGAGTTTCACGATTACAATTCTACACTATACTATTGGCATGGGAGGGTGGGTATTGCACAAGCCTATTTTTAAGAGAATTTTCTATTCACAGATACTTCTAAAAATGACTGTTTCCTAAAATTCTAGTGGGGATAATTGGGTTCATACTTTTTCCAAAGGGTATTAGTCTAAAAGTGAAAGTAATAACATGACTCGAGTTCAAAATTGCTTACTATGATGTCACAGTTCAGCATGTTAAGCAAGGACTCTCTTTTTTTGGCAGTGGGTGAAGGAGTTATATGGCACAAAATCCAAAATTCTTAACTAATGTGGACTAAAGTTACACCTTATCCTCATGCATTAAGTAGATTTGGGCAACTTGAATTGCTCTCCAATCTAAAAACATTAAGATTAAGTCAAGCATTACTACTTCTAACTTTTAGGTTAGAATCAATAAACAAAAATACTCTGAATTTAACAATTTAAACAAATAAATGCATGCTTTCATAAATTGTCCCAAAACAATCAAAATTGACAATGTTGGATAAAGTTGCCATTTACTAAGCTAGGCATAGTTTGGCACAAGGCAGAAAGTATGAAGCACTCAGTAAGAGTTGAACTTCCTAACAATGGCTTGCTAGCCTAACTAGCTAATATTACATCATGTGATGTGAAGATCAAAACAGGTTTGGCTTAAGTGCTGGATGGAGGATGGCTGACCACCCTAAAATAACACCATCCTGGTTTTGGCTACAATACCAGCTAAAAGATTAAAATGAAATAAAAATAATGATTAAGAATGTTTAATATGAAAATAAAAATGAATTAAAAATACTAATGTTACTAGTAAAAAAAATAAAAAAACAGTGACTATTATACTGAGAGGTTGAAAAAATAGTAAAGGATTGATTTAAATGGTTAGATTTTTACTTCTGCTAAGCAATGGCTTTTAATAGCTGAAAAAGGTAAAAACAGCTGGTGCGTTTAACCAGACATCCCCAATGAAAATGGGAAGCAAGTTTGAATCATACAGAGAGATTATCCGTTCTTTTGTTCTGCTGATTGGCTAAAATAGGCTGGGATAAAAAAAAGCTACAAAAAAATTAAGATGAAATAAAACACGAGTGAAAATGATAATAAAAATGAACAATTTGAAAATATTCTGTGCATAAAATGATGACAACAAATATGGCAGCAAGAGAGATGAAAGATGAAGGATATGTTTAAAATGTTTGAACTTCAACCAACAAACATCTCTTCTGTTCAAGACAATTGGTAGGTTTAACAGAGGTTTTTGTTTTTTTTGTTTTTTGAGGAAAATACAGGACATTTGAATGTCTTTTTATGATTTCTAGTTTTCACTGTTTTCTTGTTGACATAGATTGATGTTCTGAGTGAATTAAAATGAAAAAAAAACAAGTCAAAATAATGTTAACAATAGTTAAACATATATGAAACATCAAATATAATCATCATCATCATCATCATCATCATCATCTAGGTATACTGACTGCACAGATTCCCTTGATTCTTTCTAGCTTAACCATCCCTATCAGTCATTGCTCTTGGTAAGTTCTCTAGACAGCACCCAAACAGAGCTGGTTAAAGTAAATTTTTGCTAGTTGGCCAACACTGGTGTGTCCATGTGTAGGAGTCCATAGGAAAATATTGTTTACAAGTTCATCTTTATTTCTCTGGCTGTGCCTTGCAATTTTTGTTCATCTCACTTGGATGGTTTATGAAATGGGAGACAAGTGGCTGTTTGGGTACTGTTTTGTGGGGTGTTGCTTCCAGGATTTGTTTAAAACAGCACACAGCATCCTCGTGTTGTTCCCTTCAAGCTTTTTATCTCTAGACATTTCATTAAAGTTCAAGTGGTGCAGCCATATAGTTGTACTGACATAGCTGCAGTTCAAAAAAAATTCTCATTTTATTTCCATATGGTTGACAACCTGGCAATAGCAATCCATGTTTCACTCCTGTGTATATTGACATTGTTTTCAGTAGATGAGATATTACTACCTAAGTATATGGTCATTAACCTGTCAGTACCAGTCTATGCCTTTCCAATGCGTATGGTGATATTGCTTTCAGTAGATGAGATATTGCTACTGTCAAATAAATAATGTTTAATAAAAAAAATGGATATAATGAGCAGCAACTAATTAAATGAAAGCATAATGAGACATTTTCACTCAAAGATGCTGTAAAAATTTGAAATCTCAGCTGCAAAGGTTGGCCGAAGATACAAGCAACATAGGCAATTACCAAGGGTACCAATCACTAGGGGACATGTATCGGAAGCAATGACTCTTTCTATATATGAATGGGACAATTAATTAAAAAGGATAAAAACAGTTTAAATTAGGAAATTTCCGAATGAAAAGTGAATATGTTTAAAATGGTTACAGCCTGGGAGGGAAGGTAAGTGAGGTGAGGTTAGGGGGTAAGGGAATTTCTGGCCTTATCTGCAGAATTCAATTTAGCTACCTCCCTCTCTTTTCCCCACTCCCCACCCTCTTTGCAGTCTTTGTGTTTTGGTTCAAAGCCGCTCCTCTATTCTCTCTTGTTTTCATGTATTTTTCTCACATAAATAAATGATACTCTACTTGAAAGTTCAACTTGCCTAACGCTATCTCTCTCTCTTCAGTTGTTAAATGATTATGATAAGTAATAGTGAGAATAATATCTTTCTTTTTTCTATTTTAAAATTAAAAAAGGATTTTTCTAATCATTTTTTTTTTAAATATGCACACTTATATATATTTTGCTTTAAAATAAAACCTTTTACTATTTTTTTACAACACATTTAAAAAAAAAAACACTCACAACTTTAAAGCTGAAAAGTATTTTTAGTTGAAAAATTATTACTGTAAAGTAACAAGTTCAGTCCAACTACTTTTAACATAAAAGGTTTCATTTAAAAATCTTTAAAAAAAAAAAAAGTGTGTGTAAGTCTGACCAACTAAAAAAAATGTACCGTTTAAAATCTCTCCATTTCAAACCAAAAATGTTGCCTTATCTAAATTTGTGTTTTAGATTTCTAAAAATGAAATTATCAAGATTAAAAAGGAAAGGTTACCAACAAATCAAAATAGCTGACAATGTTCCTTTAAATTTCAAGCGTCAGATTATTTCTTAGATTTTATTAGGTATGTGCAAAAGTTCTCAGTGCCTTCTTTTTTTTTTTTTGAAAACTAGAGATTGGCATATCCCTTTGAAGCAATGGCAATTATGATTATACAGTTTTATCAGTAAACTATACATTACTATCACATACTAACTTCCAAACTTCCAACAGATTTCATATATTTTACTATGAAATTTGACATGTAGTTGAGTGGGGGTGCCATATCATGGCTGGAAGGCAAATCAGAGATGAGGGGGCATAAAGCTCTAGTACCAGTCTTGTTATTATGACTGTTCTTGGAAGAGAGAGTCGGGTGGTTTTGTCTCATCCAAAGATTTAAATTCAGTCTTTTTCTTCTTTTGGATTGATTCTCTATCACTTGAGAACATGATCTCTACTGCCATTTTACTTGTGGAAGTAATATCTTATTTTAAAGTTGTGAAATCAAATTTGTTTAAATCAGTGAAAATTTTGATTTACACTAAAAATTAGTTTCATTTCCCTTAGCATGCCTCATGAACACCCTGCAGCAGCTGCAGCAGCCCTTTGTTTTAATGTAAATCTGAACAAAATACTTATTGCACTGAAGATAATTGATGAAAAACACACAATTACAACACTGGCTTAATCTATGCCAAATTCATCAACTTGTAATTAGTGGTATTCTCACCATGAATTGATTAAAACAAATTCTCTTATGTGTCAAATATGGACAAATAAATTGAAGCAATATTAACAACACTAAAACCTGGTACTGTAGTTTGTAAAAATACAAAATAAGATTTCTTCATGGCTGTTGGTTTGTTTGTGAAACTCTTTTATACATTTTACAAGTTGTTCTCAGTGTGTACCACTTGTAATTTTATTATGATTTACTGATATAAACTTTTTAGTTCACTTTAAAATTGTTTTGATTTTATGAACCTGAAATAGGAAACTACTCTTATGAATGGTAAGAAACATGGGTTCATGCCTTTCTCAAGGGCATGAGTATAAAGTATATAGAAATAGGCTCAATTTGAACTGAGCTTAATGATTTCTATTTTTAGGTGGATAACTTTTACATGAGTAACACTTCTATAGAGAACAGAATCCATAAATTAAAAAAATAACATTTTTTTTTCTTTTAAAAAGGAATAAATAAAAATGCTAGAAACTTTTGCACACATCTGAAAAAAAAAAATTTTTTAAATAAGAGGAAATTTATGACCTACCCAAAGATTTCTTTTTTTTATTTTTTATTTCCAATAGAATGATTATGTATTGAAATTCAAAGAATTTACCATTTCTGAATCAATAAAGATGAGGATAATAGAAAATTCTTGAGTCATTTAAAGAATATATTTTACATAGAGTTGTCGACATTTAACTCCTTTCTCTCTACCTCGCAGCATTCCCCAGTGGTATCCTGTATTCAATATGTGGCATTTATCAAATGTGTAATTATTATTATTATTATTATTATTATTATTATTATTTAGTTATCTTAGTTTTATTATTTGCACTTGCAATGGTTATGGAATTTCAAAATTTGTTTATTAGATTCAAACTAGTTTTATTACTTGTGCACTTGATCCTTTTGCAGGCAGATAATTTTTTAATGGGCAAATTATTTTCAAAAAATTTACAAAATAGAATGTTCAAACAAGTCAATTCCTCATGTATAAAAACCCCCCAAAGAAAACCTGATAATTTGATCAGCAATTGTGTGTCATATGATAATAGTATGAAAACAATAAAGCACTTACTTTTAATTATGATATTTTGCAAAACAATCTTTACCAAATCCTACACCACAGTAGGGCCACCTAGCTATGTTTCTATACATTAACATTGAAATGTTCAATGAGCTGCCTAGAGAGAAATGCCTTACATTGAGCTAGTAAAACAACAAAAATATCACTCCACCTATGTACCATTGGTGGCAAAAATGTTGCTCTGCCTGCAAAAGGGTTAAAAGCCTTTTTTGGACGCAGATTTTTTCGTCGATTTAAAATTTATGAATCTTTATTTTGCCATCATGAATTTTAAATTCATTTATCAAGTTAAGCTTAGTCTGACACAAGACCATAGTAATGAAGTGCTTTATGAAATTTAAACTTTCTTCACTATCAAATTGATCTGTAAAATAAATTTGTTAACCCTTTTACCCCTTCTAGTCAACTTCAGTGGTGTCCAGACATTTTGGTGAAACTTACTCCTTTCTAAAATTGTAATAATTAGCTGAAAATCTGATTTTAAGGTAGCTTCTGTGTAAGGCCTAAATTGGACCTTTTGCTTCAATCAGAAATCATAAATTTGAAGTAGAATATATACTGATATTATGAACGACTTTTAAGATGAATATTTCACCTAAAAAAAAACAAGGGATTCATTACATGATAGCATAAAAACACTTTTTAGGGCTGAAAAAATTAGAGGTCGTTCATTACTCAAGTATATACAGTATATATTTATTGAATAAGACCTTAATGAAACTATATTGGCAAAAATCAATAGTGTATTTCTGATCTCATGTAAATTGGCTATAAATTTATTCATTTCATTTTTATTGCAACAAAAAATAAAGCCATAACACCAAAATAGGTTTCTCTGAAGACTTATAATAAATGTCATAAAAAAGTTAATGTTTATTGCTGTCTGATCTCATCTGCTCAAACCACAAATGTAAACAGTCTTTTAAGTCTTGGTTTTCCAGTGACCTCCAAAAAAGTCATGGCAGAAAAAGGGTCATTTTGGGGTAAAAGATTTTCAGCTTGATATCTTCTTTAAATAAAAAAAACATAAAATAAAGACTTGGTTTGGCTAACCTGATTGACACAAAGTATTTGTCTAGTATGGCATTATATTCACAACGTAAATCAAACAGCTTACTGAAAACTTTTTGGAGTTTTCAAAAACTAATATGCTAAAAATACCTCCTGGGGTCATTGGGTCACACAGTGATAAGCACAGAAAATTTTGGGGTCATAAATCTGTCTATGAGTTAGGAAACAAAAGATAAACAAGAAAGAATTTTGGAGAAGTATAGTAAGTTATTCTATTTATTTATTTAAGGTTGTAGTGCATAACATGGTTCTTTTGCTTTCAATAATTTAATGTTCATTTATTGAGCTGTTTCTATTTTGTATTTGACAAGATCTTTGCACAGATTTAATGTTTCACATTTAATCCTCTTGTTTATTTGACAGTGAATTCTTCTCACAAATTTTTTAAAAATTTCACTCTTTTTTTCTTCTCTTAAATAAGTTTTTTGTTCTTCAAGAAAAAGTGAAGAAAATTTTGTTATAACTTTTCTCTAATTCACACATTTGAATTTATTTTTTAAATTGACAAATTTTAGCATGTACCAAATTTCTACATTGTTTTGAAAGCCATTAAATATTAATTTGCGTGTGTGTGTAAAAATTATGAAGGAGTTGCTGAAAAGTTCTCTGCCAGACCAAGAGCCATGAAACATATACTATATCACATAATCAATACACTTTGCACATTGCTCCCCAAGATTCTTTAACCCTTTCACTATCAAATTTATTTTTTTAAAAGAATACATAAAACAGTAAAGGAGGAGTGAGTGATTTATTTTACCAGCCAGTATGGAGCAATTTTTGAAATAATGTTTTTAAGTGTTGCAATGAAATAGAACTAAAAAAATTTAAAAAAATTTTTCTTGTGGGGTGAAAACTTTTCCGCATGTTTTGTACATATTTGGTTGTTAAAAAAAGAATGTTCATTCTAAATATTAATGGAATATACTTACTTGAACAACATATAAACATTTAGTTTTAAATAAGAAAAATGGGATCACTTCTGGGCCAGATTTAGGCCTTAAGAAGCTCCTGGGATAATAGAATTTAGGGCCCTTTCATTATATATGTTGTCTAATTTGGACAATATTGAGCAATTTTACACTTATCACATGTCTGTGTTCAATGAAGTGTAAAACTAAGTAAACTAGACAAAGTTTTGCAAAGCTAAAAAAAAAAGAAGCTATATTAAAATATATATATATAAAATACATCAAAATCTAAATTTAAAACACCCACTCCTACTAGAGGGGCCCAAATACTCTAAATAGTTTCAAATTAATTTTAAGAAGCCTTGTTAAATCTGAAAATAAACAAATCTCCACAGTTCTTAAATGTTTTTTTTGTTTTGTTTTATCAGGAGCTTAAGACTATAGGGCTCTTAGGGGCCTCTCTAGTCTTAGTATGGGCTCTAGCTCAGGGCCCTAACCTATATGTAAATCTAGCACTGGATCAGTGGTGCTTGGAAGATTTAAGAAGAATAGAACCTGCTTCTTCAGCTACTGATGATGCTTTAAAGGCAATCAAGATTTGTCAATACAATAAACCAATAGTCTCAATATATACATGGGGAAACTTGGAGTTTGAAAGAAGATGACAAAAAACTGAGTGTATTTAAAAACAATAGTCTCATGACTATAATGGGAGTTTCTTGTATGAATCACATCAAAATGAACAATATGAGGAGTGACCTTAGAATTTGGAATGCCAAATAAAATCACTGACATTATCAAGAAGAAAATATTAAAGTGGTTTTGTCATGTGATACACAAAGACAATACCAGCTATGCCAACCATTCATAAAAGAATGATTTTACCAAGAAAATACCTAATGGATGACCACTGAAGCAATGAAATGATCTAATAAGAGAGGACACAAAACTACGGACGCTAACAGTGTAAAGGCAGGCTAAAGACAGAACAAAATGGAGGCCTTGTGTGGACAGAGATGTGAAAGAACCCTTGTGGGTTTATGTAGATTATGAGAAGATAAAAAATGCTTCCCTTTTCTATGGAAAAACACTGAACAAGAATATTTAAACTTATGAGGGTCATTCAAAAAGTTCTAAGCTTCGTCCAAATAAAAAGCACCATAGCTGAATATTTTTCTTGTCACAACACTCTAACACTTCTTATAAAACTAAAAGAAACCAATTTAGATTTTTCTAGTGTTATAAGAAGTGGTAAAGTGTTGCTATAACAAAAATGTTCAGCTATGGCTCTTTTTTACTAGATAAAGTTTAGAATTTTTTCAACAATTTTTATTATAGTGGCAGAAAATAAGTACTTTTCATTGCTTGGTAGCAGGCAGTGTGAGTAGAGTGAAGAGAGTGCCAGCAGGACATGGGGCTAATTAAACAGGGCAGTTAGCAAAGAGAGAGAGAGCGAGATATTGCTGACTCCTGGGGTTAGACCAGAGAGAACTTTCCAGAGTGAGGTAGTTTCTATAGTTCCTAAAATCCATAATACATTTTCTTTATTTTCTTCCTGTGACTTTTATTTATTGCCTACATTGAAGGACTTTCATAGCCAGCTGTTAATCTGTCCACTTGTATTTCCTCGTCTCTGGTCTTGTATTCAAATATGGCCGAAGGTTCTCTAATTTGTGTAAGAAAAGAAAACCACTTTTCTTTATATTGTGCAAAAAACTGATTCTTTGATATTAAAAGCAATGTACATGCCTGATAGCAGTCTTTCAGAAGAAAAGTATTCAAATTACTTATATAAAACAGACAACTAGTTTTAAACATCAAAATTTCCACCAATTATGTCATGTCACTTTTTCAATGTTCTGGCAAAATAAGACTAAGAAAGATGAAGTGATTTCTTGCTTTCCTTAAAAGAGCAGAATATCACACAAGATTGTGTTAAATGTGAAAACTCTTAAACATACATGTGGTTGTTATTTACTAAACTTTGCTACATTTGCCACTTAGGCCTCAAGTTGCTTATTGTAGCTGTGCTTTTAATAAATGGTCACCCATCTAAGTAGTGACTGGGTTCATTGTTGCATAAGTTCTATAATCTGGTGCTTTATGTGTGACTTTATTATAAGTCCAGGCTTACATGTGGTTAGAGGCAAAAATTGTCAAATTCTTTCAGTGATTCTCCTTGGTTTGCTTCAGACATCAGGGATTGCCACTTTGAGTGCAATGGAGAAGTGCTACTAGAACAAGATATTGGTTTTTGTTTCCAGCCAACAGGCCTAGTGAAAGTGAAAACAAAATGACTTGATAGAAATATATTTTCAATGTGCATTAATTAAATTTGGATTTTTTTTTCATTTAATAATCATCTTTTGAAGTAGTCAGAATAACAAATAAATCAAGATTTGAAGAAATCAGAATCAATAAGTGTAACTGTCTGAACTAATAAAGTGAATAATTGATTTAAGGATTCACTAAGCCACTCTCTTTTCCATCAATCAACATCAGTATTTATTTATCTAACTCTTCTACCATGGGCAAGATATGACACAAGTTCAATTTTTAAAAGGAGTAAAGCTATTTTGAATTTATGATTTTCCTTCTACTAGACAGATTGATTGCCTAACCAAGGCTAAAGAATCCAATCTGCCCAACTATTTATACATAATCGGTGAAAAGAGAATTAGCGAAAAGTGAAATGCAAACCGCCTCATCCAAGATTTGAACTTGAGTTGCCAATCCTCTTGCCTATGACCAGAACCGTCGTTCTAAGCATTCCTCCAACATAAATAGCTTGTCATCGAAGAGTCTTTTTGTCAAGATATCTCGCAATAAGACAGAGAACAGGAAAAAATAGATTCATGCCTTTCCTGAGAACATCACCACAAAGTTTAAAAAATCAAAATGAGGACCACATAACCCTGACAATGTATAATGACTCAATTTAGTTTAGTCTTTTACAAAGATCCAACAGTAAGAAGCACTGAGTGAGGATCAAACTCTCTAGCATGTTAACCAATACTAATCCACTCTACAATTTAAGAATGTTTGTAATGTTTAACTAAACACTTGAACAACATGAGTTCATTTCTTTAATTTTGCGAAAAATCCTTCCCAATTTTGTTTGGAAAATATTTCTTTGAAAAAAGCAGATTCTCTTTTCAGTGGATAACAAGAAAGGAAGAATTTATCAGCTGGAATATTATTCTAACTATAACAACAACAAGTATACAAAAAAGTAATTCAATTGTCAATAGTTTTGAAAATATTCATTAACATTCAAAGAGTTCTTTGGACAATTACAAAGATGAGTCAAAAGTTATGAAACATTTTGGTAATTTGAGACCGAATTTGACATCTCCAAATACTTTTAGCAAGGTCATCAAGGTGATAAACCAAACAGGACAGGGAGATGCTAAGCTCGCCTGATAATCTCTGAGCACTACTCACCTGATGTGGAATCCACAGTTTTAGGTCTGACAGTTTGATTGTCAAAATTCTTGCAACCCAAAAGAAGTTTTTCGAACCATCTAGTTATTGTACTGGGATCAACTGTGCCGTCACCTTTTCTGACACAACAAATATTTTTCATTGCTTTTGTTGCCCAGTTCAAACTTGTAAAGCATAAGTTCTCAAATTTGGTATGTTAATCTGTGCAATTTTCAAACTGCACATGACGTGAAGCAATGCGCAACATGTCAGTACACCAACTACCGCTATACTACCAACCACCACAGATACTTTTTCTTGGCTTGAACTGCTTCAGTCATATGATATATGTGCTGCAAACTAGTGCATACTAAAATATTGCAAAACTTTTGACTCACCATGATAAACTGTCTTGTTTTCGTTGTTCCTAGAACATACTCTGCCCATCTTCAGGTGTTCTCAGCTCTTTTCACAGAGCTCATTTGTTTTTGTTCAGTCATGGAAGTTACAGACAGTTGAATTCCATGCTGGTCTGATGTAGACATTATTTATGCTATTTTCTGTCCCATAGAAAAATATATTTTTTTGTTAAAACAAGTCCCTTTCTGAGACGAAGCTTGACGATTTTTATCATTAAGGGTTTTCGAACTATTGTCTTCATCTTTATAGTTATTTCCAAAACACTTTGTCCAATATGTCCTCCGGCCTTCTTCAGGTGTTTGTCGAACACATAGCATAACGGATATAGGTGTTAGTTTCCTAAGCTTCTAAGGAGACAATCATCTGGAGGTTTCAGGTTCAATCCTGACTGCAGGCGAGTAACAATACAGGAATACTTAACACTTGTACCCAGTTATGACTAACGGAATCAGAACGGGCAACCCCCCATGGATTCAATAAAGGACGTAGTTTGAAGTTTTGTGTAGCTTCCCGAGTTCGACAAACACCTGAAGAAGGCCGGAGGAGGACATATCAGCCGAAATGTGCAAATAACAATAAAGATGAAGACAATAGTCCGAAGAGCCTTAATGATAAAAGTCCCTTTCCTTAAAGATGAAGACAATAGTCCAAAAAGCCTTAATGATAAAAGTTCCTTTCCTTAAAGATGAAGACAATAGTCCAAAAAGCCTTAAAAGTCCCTTTCCTAAGAGGTGCATTTAAAATGTCAAGCAAACAGCATAAAAAAAAAAAAAAAAGAAAAGAAAAAGTGAGTTTAATAACCTGAGGTAATTAAGTTACCTGAACAATATTAGAACTGTCTGTTTGTTTTAAGAATATCTCAATGAGTCACTCTAATTAGTAAAGGTGAAAATGAAACTTTTCTCTATTGACTTTGATTTTATCTGATCGTTTGAAGAAAGAAATGGGTTTTTTTTATTCACTTTGATGATGAAATAAAATGCTAGGATACGTTTCCCCAAGTTTTAAAACATTTGTTTTTCCAAATCTTTTTCTGTTTTGAAGTAGTTTTTTTTTTTTTTTTTAAATCAATTAGTGGCTTTATAAGATGTAAAATTTTTATTTTAAAATGTTTTTTGTTATTTACCAGCTGCACTGGTTATAATGATATTGCTTCTATTTAGGAAAAAATGAAGAATTCTAATTAACATTTTATAAATTTATCAAGAATTTGAATGATTAAGTATCAGAATTCTGACCAGGTTTTGGGAGATGTTACCGGTATTTAGTGCTAGAAAGGATATTTAGTTGCGTACCCACACACCAACTTTCAATATTAGTATATTAATATTAATTCCAATACATTATGTATTCATTGATGTATTAATACTGAATAAATTGAAAGACAAGATAAATTCATCTAAACATACAAGACATTTAATGCATAAATATATAAAAAACATATAACAAGTTTTACAGGAATACACAACGTATCCCAAACAGAGAAAATACACTCATTATTCCATAAGCAGTGCACAAAAAGAAGTCCCAAAATAGTGAAAAAGTCTTGTTGTTCAGCCATGTGACATTTTAATGTCAAAGTGAAATCAAGTTCTACACTGGATTTGGAGATAAAGTCTCTCTTTTGTTCAACAACAATGAAAGATAGGTCTTATCCCTTTGAAGACTAAAAAAAAGAAAGAGAAAGAGTTCTCAATTCCCACATGATCTCCAAAGACATTTCGATCATGTCAATTGATCCTCTTCAGGGAGTTTTTTTCTATTAATTGGACTCAGATACAAAGAAATTAGTGAATAAACTAAAGAAAAAGACATAAATCATAAAAAAGAAAAGTTCTATGATCTTTAATCAAACTTATCTAATCAATATATATATATATATATATATATATATATATATATATATATATATATATATATATATATATATACATGCACGCACGCATAAAAGTCAGTTGAACCTTTTTCAAGAAAATCAATAGTGATGGGTCCTTTCATGCCCCAGAAGACAATCAGCATGACCTTTTTTACTGACAGCTGCACCTGGAACTTTTTCTTTACAGGAGAGTTTTTGTATTTACACTCTATGGACTGTATTTTCAACTCAGATTTGTCGTGACAAACCCAGGTTTAGCTCATTTGTAAACATGTTTTTGACCAAAGCATTTCTCTATAAATTTCACATGGTTTGCACTTCTCAGCCAGCAAAAATTTCATTACAAACCTCCGTTCAGATGTGGAGCACACTGATTTGCTGCTATTTTGAATAGCTTCAAAACAAATATTTTTGTGAGATTAAAATCATTTTTACTATAAACGAATTCCAAACAATTTTTATGGAAAAAAAAATTCTGAAAAACAATTTTACATTAAAAAAATTCCCTTTATTTATTGAATGACCCTTTATATATATATATATATATATATATATATATATATATATATATATATAGAATACTTAGTCCAGTTAAACCGGAGTTAGGAGTAATTCCATCAGGACAAGAAATTATTCGTGAATGAATATTTAAATCTTCCTGGTGAAGAGCTCAATGTACCAATTATACAGAGCAATAATTTCTTTAAGAAAAAACAATGAATATTTAAATCTTCCTGGTGAAGAGCTTTGTTTTTTCTTAAAGAAAATATATATATATATATATATATATAAAAACTTTCTTCTTCCTTGTTATGTTTAGACTTTGTGGAATAGCATATTCTTTCTAATGTCTATTCCTATTACAAAACACATATATTTTCTATACTGTCTTCTTCTTACACACGTACACATAATATTTCCAACAAAGTTTTGTGAGTTTTTGCCCTGTTTTTATTTTTATTTTTTCAAAACAATAAAGATGAAGATATTAGTTCAAAAATGTGAAAAATAATTATTGTAAGCCTCTACTAAGAAGTTTCAATTTGAAGTTTTACTATCAGTGTGACTATTCTCTTCCTGGGTCTCAACTTGCAGAATCAAAATGATTAAGCTTGTAAATGTGATATTTTGAACTGAACACTATTTTCCATAATAAGATCAATATTTTAGTATTTGTGTCATTTTACCAGACACTGTATTTTGAGTATTTTGCCTCCAGAAGATCCTATAAAATATTCATAATATAAGGTTTAATAAAGTGACTATTCAGAGCATTTATTTTTATTATATGATTGGATATATTTAAAGAAAAATGTCTGCACCCTGGAGTGAAGTCTGAGTGTAATTTATATTTGACTTTTTGAGGGAGTGGGGGTGGATTGAGGGGATTTGATGGCCAAGAGTTCAAAAGGTTAACATGTCGAATGCTCTATTGTTTCATGAATGTGAGGCCAAATCAATATATTTTGATCAGTTGATACCAACAGGTTTATGGAAAGATGTTTGTCTTGCACTCATTGAGGTATTGTTCGTTAGTTAAAAAAACATTGACATATCTGCATTATAATGAGGTATTTCTAAATATTTTTTTAGTCTGTCAAATTCAACTGTCTTGTATGTTTTTGCTTGTTTTATTTTTTTAATCTTTTTTGTGTTTGCCTTTTTTATTATTGTCAATGGTTTTCTGTTGATATTCACCAAAATGCCTTTGTATTTCCACCCAAGTCCTTTTCATTTTGAAGCATGGAATGTTTCTTTTATATTTATAGTCATTTATCTCCTGTGGACTGTCAGTTATTTTTGATGACAAATATTTGTTATTCTTTTCCTCTGATTTTAAACGATGTACAATTCTTACTTTCATGTTTTTAATATTTTAAAAAGTTCTTAACCTTTTCAGTCTTGATCCTCTGCCATTGAGTTTAATCTCCACACTAATAAACCAGTGCTATGATGTAGTGGAAAAGGGCTCAAAGGGTTAAATCTAACATGAAACAGCTGATTGATATTCTCAATTTTTAATCATTTGATAAATGTTTTTGTAATATTACATTTTACATATCTTTAAGATGATAGAATAATATGTAAAATATCCAGTAACAATCTCTGAGTCAGGATGTTTCATCACATCAAAAAATAAAATCATCTTTTCCTAGAAAAAGACCCAAGGGTATCATCTTTTCTTAGAATAACTTTTCCCTGCTTTACCACCAAAATCTCATGGATCTGGGACCATCTATCCCTTGCATATATAGTAGAAGCTTGGTATTGAACGAGAGCAGACCTAATGTATTTTACTTCTACTCCAACTACGAAACCAAAATTTCTTTATGTACACATACAAAATGAATACACACATAAAAACATATTTGTAAATTTCTGATTATTGCAAAAATATTGAAATACATAAAAAGACATCCGTTCAATTCAACCTCCAGTTATTTGTTTGAATGTTTGCATGTTTAATTTATGATTAAATTCAGTATTAATTTTTTATCACAGTTACTCAGAAGACTCCTCTGCTATACTAAGTATATTTTGTTACAGTAACACATTACACTAACTTGCTATACACATTACTCTTGTGTAACAGTTATTGTCATAGGAAATGGATATGGCAAGCCAAGTTCAAATCCTGGACAAGGCTGTTTGCATTTCACATAGTGCTAATACCCTTGGGGAAGGTATGAATCCAACTATTCTCCCTTCAGTTATGGGTAAATAATAGGGCAGACTGAACTCTTTAACCTTGGTATGACAACCAACCTTGGAGAAAGAACTTCAAACCTGTTCAATTCTTTTTAAAAATTAACTTTGTGTCACATCCAGCTCATGGGAGAGTGGTTGGGTAAATACCCTCATAACAAACCCAATAAAATTGGTTTGAAAATGTAAATGCTACTTTTTATTGGTAGTTTGTAAAACATTAACGACATTACTTTATAAACTATTAAAATACTTGAAAAAAGATTATTAATGTATGGATTAGCACATCCATCTAAGATCAGAGTATCTGTGTACTCAGTACGTCTGCTTAAGACATGTTTCAATCCAAGGGCATTATCTGTCTCATTTTCAGACAGGATGCAGCCAAAAATAAAGGGAGCCTGCTCATACAGAATTTAACCCCTGGAGATAAAAGTCATTATTGCTCTATAAGAGGAATTTGGTGAGGGTTTGAAACCTGTAGAATACAAGTTTTGGGAACTAGGCTCTTTTTTTGACCCCACATATGGGATTAAACTGACCTGTACCAAATTTGCCTTCATGCAAAGTTGAATAAGTAATAGAATCAGAGTGTAACATTTATACATTCTGTGAAAAAATAAAAACCTTGTAAAATAGGGTGCTTCAAAAAAGTTTCAATGGTGATTGCAAAGAAATGTTCCAAATATCACCGAAGAATACCTGGTAAAGAGATTCTAAGAATGGGAACAGGTGAGAATATAGAAAATTTATAGTTCTATAGAAATGTTAACATTTCTTTTGACGTTAAGTATGTAATCATCATCATCATGACATGCTGACAGCGTGGATTTCTTTGACTCTCTCTTGCCATCCGTCCCTGTCAATCATTGCTCTTGGTAGGTCTTCTAGGTGGCACAAAGCTGGTGAATGTTTTTGTTGGTCAACCAACAATGGTGCGTCTATGTGTAGAAGTCCATAGGAGAATGTCGCTTCTGAGTTTGACCTTTCTTCTCCAGTAGTGCCCAACATGTCTTGTTCATCTTATGTGGATGGTTTGTGTGATGGAAGGTAAGTGGCCATAGAATTGCTGCTTCTGGGATATACACATTGAATTTTATACATTATTCATATCCTCATTCCTGATCTTCTCGCAGAGTTTGGCATGTCATAATGCAATTCTTGTTAGCACAATACTGTTAGAATGCTGTCACTTGGAAAATAAAACAATTTTAAATTCAGTCAGACCACCAGTTTCCGAGTAATTAAAAAAAAAAAACAATATTTCAAAAGGAGATAACTGTAAATGTATCAACTTCTAATTAGTCATTTTTTTGTGTTTTCTTAATAAAAGAAATAAAAAAAATTCTTGATCAATCTGTACTCTTTTACATTAACCAATTGCGTATCAGTGAAGATCCTTTCATTATAATAATTGATAATGATAATTAAACTTAGTGATACTTTTCATTTGCAAATGATTACAATATAAATTCTATAAATAGTGAAGTGAATTTTCAGGAGGGGAGTCCCTGTGATGAAGTGGTTAACATTCTGGAATATAACATTGGATTAGGCAAGTTCAAACTCCAGTTGTGCTATTATGTTCACTTTTAGATTAAAATTCTTTCTTGGGAAAGGTATTAAGCTTCTTATCCCCCCCCAACTATGAGTTAAATAGTACCATGACTGCCTTTCTTCTACAAGTTGATTGTTTTTTGGGTTTTATGGCATATCAACCTTTGTAGGTTATTTAATGTCAAATCCATTTTTATACAAATAAAGTAAGTAAAGTTGGCAACTGTAGTCAAGGACGACCTGAAGGCTTCCTTTTCAATAGCTTCTACACTGAGGTGTAGGGGAGGGCTCTTTTCCCTGGAATGGTCCACTTTACCCTTGATACATACCTTATATTGCTAAGTGTTAAGCAAGGAGGTATCAAGTACCATTTTTAAAGTCTTTGGTATGACACGACCTGGAATTGAACCCAGGTCTCCTGGACCATTGGCGAACACCCTACCCACTGGGCTAATGAGCAGGTTAAATTTTATACAAATAATCAGTTCCATTTCAAACAATTCAGTGTAGCATAAGTACACAGTTTAATTGTCAAAAACAGTTCTATTTCAAGCTATTCTGTTTAACATAAGTACGCAGTTTAGTTCTATTTGACCCATAGATAGGGCCTTATCAGGTGCTACCATTCCAGGCCAGAGTGGACCTGGGACCAATGGTAATAAAAGGGTACTCCGCATTCCCTAAAGCTCTAGCATTGCTGGAACCTCCTCATCAGATTGTTTAGTGTCATATCCAGGACACTTTTTTTTAGGGGGTCTCACCCCTCTGCAGAGAAGCAGTCAGTGTATTCCACAGCCCCAGCCAATTGGGCAATTCTTCTACAAGGATCACTTTGTGTAATCCATAAAGGTTGATGTGCCATTAAACAAAGAATACTAACCAAAGCCAAATCCTCTGATAAAGTTTATTCGGTCAATAATTTGTAGCATGTTGTTTTTAACTTTAAAGTTTGTTGATTTTCTACTCCTCTTGTTGTTTAATAACTTTTCATATAATTGTAATATAAATTTTATAATAGAAAATTGCTTGATAGCTGCTAAGGTAACCTTGAAGTAAATAACAAATAAAATTTAGTGAAAGAAATACAAAAAAGAATAAAAAAAACTCAGTTTCTTCTTAATTTTGCTGACATAGCCCTTAACAGGTAATTTTTTTTTTAATCAGCCCCAAAATAGGAAACTAGATATTGTCTTTCAGTTAAGCCTGACTGGCCGAGTCTTGATTAACTGTTTACAGCAGTCACTGCACTTGTTTCAGTGAAGCAAAACAGATTGAAGGGAAATGTCAATGTGGTATAGTGGCTGATTTGCTAGACTGTGACATTGTGCTTTGTGAGTTCAAATTCCAGTCATGCTGTTACACTCACTTTTGGATTAATACCCTTGGGAAAGGTATGACCCTTCTTATTCCCCCCCCCATTTATCAGTTAAATAGTACCACTACTGATAAAAATCTGGTGTGTTCAGTAGAAAAAGCATATTTACATAAAAATGTGAAGAATGAAGAGAGAAAAAGAAAAACCCAAAACCAACAGAGCAACACCAGATAGAGAGAGAGAGAGATAATCCGTGACTGGAACTCAGTTACTCACTGAACCCTCCTCCAGGCGACACCATATCCAATAGTCTTCTGTATTATTCCTTGACGACACCATCTTCGATAATACTCTCTACCTCTCAGGTGCAATGAGTCTCCTCACAACCCTCACTACGCCCTTCTTTTATAGTTAGCAAAGCACGCTGGTCACACATGGTCAATATGCATAAATATTGCAGTTCCAGCGCATACTTGTTTTCTCCTTACATTAATGCTCCACACACCAAAGATGAGCTCTTTTATGGCAACAATAAGGTAAGTCATTACTGTTTTTATTATTGGATTTAAGTTCTTGATCGTCATGTCTGTGACACTTCCCCCTGATCTCTGGATCACACAAATAACAGTGTGGTCTTTTGTTTCGGGTGCTCCTCCAAAGAAGGATCATTTGGATTTCCTCCTCTTCAGGAAAGCTCTCATTGGGCAGGGCAGGATTTGTTGGCAAGCCACCAATATTGGAGGGATCGCTTGCTGAACCCAACCCGAAGTAGATTGGCCACTCACTATCTTCTGTGTCACCTTCATCATCTGAGGGATGTAATCCTCAAAAAGGGTGTAGATCTTTAACATGACAAAGTGTTCCATTGAACCTGTGAAGCTCCACTTAAAAATTGACTTTGTGTCACATCCTGTTCATGGTGGAGGAGTTTGATAAACACATATATAATATACATCTGTGTGTGTGTGTATATATATATATATATATATATATATATATATATATATATATAGAGAGATACATGAGTAGAAAGAAGCATAAGCATACATATGATATACACTTATGTGTGTGTGCATATATACACACACATATAAAAGTATATACTAAAAATACTACTCTCTGATCCTAGGTAGAAGTGCTACTCCATATGTAAATAATCACATTATTTCTTTATGGGTACTATGCTTATACAGTATCACTCCTAACAATTTTTAGTAAAAAATCTAATTTTCTTCTCAACCAAAAATAGCAGGATTTTATTATTTATAGTCGAACATTATACAATCGAATTGGATATTATTAGATTTTATCAATAATCAAACTCTACAGCATAGACACTCTCTAACCAAAAATACGAATATGCATCATTCCAAAAATAAGTACACCTAACAGATATTATTAGGTATTATTTATTAACCAAACTCCACAGCATTAAAATTCTAACCAAAATCATGAGTGTGTAGCAGTTCCAAGATAAGTACATCCAATATATATATTTATGTAATTTTATTTTTAGTTACAGAGATATTGCAATTTTATTTATTGGGAGTGTATATATATATATATATATATATATATATATATATATATATATATATATGCTGGTAAACTACTACTACAGCTATTTCTGTATTAGTCTGACTTTCTAAATTTTTTTTTCTCCTGCATAAATTGAAAAAAAATAAAACTAGAAAAATAAAAAAAATTCTCTTCATAGACAAAATTCTACAGAATCTAAAATTCCATCATTATTATTGTATGACAGCATATATTTTGCTTGGCAAGAATTTACAAAAAGCGAGTTTGTTGTTGTCTACAAAAATCAATATTCAAGACACAAGCATTATTATTAAGAGAATACAGAAGAAACTATTTTTTTTTTATAAAAGCATTTCTGTTTGATGAAAATTAATTTCATGTTTTCATTAAATTTTTTATATAAAAATCCAACTGATGTAAATAAATTATTGTCAATCATTATAATTGATAATTGCGTTTTGTATTTTCTTGTCTTTGATTTCTTTTATTAGAATTATTGTTTTTCATTCGCACTGTTCATTAAACGTTTTAGAAATGATAATATATATATTTATAAAATATGTGTTAACAGGATGGGACACAAAAAAAACAAAAGACAATTAAAAACTGTACCACTTTTTATTGTCATAAATTTTAATGAAACTTCAATGACTTATATAAGTGATTATTTTCCTTAATTATTATTATCAAAGTTCCCTAATAATAATAATAATAATAATAATAATAATAATAATCCTTAATAAACAATTATAGTTTCAGGTAACTATTCTTAAATACAAATAATTTGCACATAGTTCTATGATATCAAGTATTCCTATCTAATACAAATAATTTGCACACAGATCTATTTGACCATTGATGAAACTCTAGTAGCTACTATCAATCTGTATGAGAGTGAACCTGGGAGTAATGGCAACAAAACCAAACTAATATTTTATTGAGCTTTTTGAGACTACTTTTTACAAGAAAGCATTAGGATATCAAATTCAAAAGTATATGAATTTGCTAAGCCCCTCCCCCATGAGCAGGATGTGACACAAGGTCAATTTTTAGATGCAATACAGCTAGTTTCAATTTAGAGTCATCCCTCTCCTTAGCTGGTTGCTATAGTAATGCTAAAGAGCCTCGCCTACCCTACTATTTACCCACAGTTAGGCAAAGAAGAAATGGATTCATGCCTTTCCCATGGGCATTAGCATGTTGGGTTAATTTCTTACACTAATAAGCACAAGAGCCTCAAATTTAAAAGTTTAGGATACAACCTTAATTTTTATGTGGAAGGCTGCACTAAATGGTCAAAAAAGCCAACTGAAGACTTAAGGCTACCTGTTTCTTGTTTTTTACAATGCACACAGGAAGGCCACAGAGTGGTACTTTGATAATTTTCAAATAGAAAAATGGCACAAGAACACAGTCCTAAATAAATATGTAAATGACTTTCCTAACCATTCCAGTCCATTTTAAAAAGAAAATTCTCAGAAATACCTAAAAATAGAAAAGATTTTTGAATTTTTTTTTCCTTGATTTGATATCCTAATTTGTAATTAGTTGTTTGCTAATGACTTTTTGATGTGAGAAGATGATAAAAGGGTTTCATTTCTCTGTTTAATGGCATGTCATTTTTCATAGGTTATTTAATACCAAAGCCATCCTTGTAAGACAGTAGCCATACTATTTAACTCATAGCTGAAGGGATAAGGAAGTTCATGCCTTTTTCAAACGTATTAGTCACAGTGACTGTAATAGCATGATTGTTCAAACTCACTACAATGTTGTGGTATGTTAGCCAGTACACTTTGGGAATTTCCCCTGTTAAAGAGGAGAGATGCCCTAGGAGGTACAATAGACAAACAAGCACTGTAGATTTGATCTAAGAAATTTTGCTAGCCTCCCAAACACTTTTTTGAGCCTCATGACACCTTTCCCACCCCCATTGCCTAAACACAGAATGGTGAGGGAGCCCCCTTAGCATAACGTGTTGGACTGTGACATCATAGTAATCAAGTTTGAACTTCAGCTGTGTTATTACATTCACTTTTGGACTAATGCCCTTGGAAAAAGTATTGAACCCCTTACCCCCCACCAACTATGGGTTAAGTAGTACCACTGCTATTCTACAAGGATGGCTCAGGCATTAAATAATCCAGAAAATTTAATATGCCATTAAAAAATGTAGTATCTGTACTCATAAAAATCTAATTTAATGTATCAAATAAATCACAATAATCATCAATATTTTTACATCCATTTTTCTTCTTTCATTTTTGAAGAATTAATTAATTTTAAACTCAAATTGTTTTGTAGCTGAAAAATTGCTCTATCCCAAAGTGCTTTCTGTATCTGTTGTAGTTTTTTAGGAATATAAAATGGAGGTATCTCTCATACGAGAGCATCAACAAAGCAACCACGGATTCCAAATCGAACCAGTGGCAGTCGAATCCTTATCAGATGACTGTCATCATTTGAACTATTTTTCAGTTTCTCCTCAGTGTTAAATCACTTCCTATAAATTGAATTTTTAATCAATTAGTATTGTTTTCATAATTACAGATGGGATTATTCACTTCAGTGTCTTCCTGTGATCAGAGCATAGGATCTCTACCCATAGAAAACTAAAATCCCAAATTAAAAAAGTTAATTGAAAACAATGTTACTATGCTTCTACTACCATCCACTTTCCTTTAAGGGCTCTTCTAGGTCTATCCCTTTCTCCACAGCTGTTATATATATATAATGTTAGGTAAAATAATATATCGATCTCGTTGATTATTATTGGAAAAATTATTATCAGAAATTTTTTGGAAAACATTTACATTTGTGAATTTTGAGAGGTTTTATTTGAGCATGTTGTATAAAAGATTTAGGATAATGAAGTTGTGCCAAGGAATTTTTCATATAGTTAAATTTATGATTTAAAAATTTGGGGGAACAAATATTAAGAGATCTAAGATAAAAAACCAATGATTATTCCACTTAATATTACGGCGTTATGATGTGAATAAAATGGAAATGGTCCAATTCTGGATTTTTTTGCCACTCGATTCAATTGATGTGGTTACATGCAACATTAGGTTATTTATATTTGAAATTCTAATTAAATATAAACATTCATTTAAAATTTTGTCTGTCAATCAGGTGATATTTACACACTTATGTGAGATGAACTCATGTTTATAAAACCAGGGGATGATATTATTATATAATATAGAGTCATTATATCATAAACATAGAAGAGAAACCTTGAGAATTGTTTGGTTTGTATGGCATATCAACCTTTGTAGGTTATTTAATGCTAAATCTAATTTCATACAAATAATCAGTTCTATTTCAAACAATTCAGTTTAGCATGAGTACACAGTTTAATTGTCAAAAACATTTCTATTTCAAGCTATTCAGTTCATTCAAATAGTTCTAATTCAGCTAAGTATAAGTACAGATTTTGTTTACACACAGTTGAATGTCAAAACAGTTCTATATTAAACAATTTAGTTTAGTGTAAGTAGAGTTTCAATGTCAAAAACAGTTCCGTTTCAAACAATTCAGTTTAGCATAAGCACACAGTTTAAATGTAAGTACAGTTTAATTGTCAAAAGCATTTCAGTTTAGTCAAACAGTTTAGTCAAACAGTTCTAATTCAAACAATTCTGTTTAGCATAAGTATGCAGTTTGTTCTATTTAACCCATAGATAGGGCTCTATCAGGGGATACTATTCTGGACCAGAGTGGACCTGGGACCAATGACAATGAAGGGGTACTCCGCATTCCCCAAAGTTCCAGTATCAGTGGAACCTCACCATCAGATTGTTTAGTGGCGTATCTAGGACACTCGTTGGGGGGAGGGGGTCTTACCCCTCTGCAGAGAAGCAGTCGGTGTATTCTACAGCCCTAATCAACTGGGTAATTGAGAATTATACTTGGTTAAATACTGGTTTTATCAAAAGTTTACCCTTATTGGGTAGGGATAATTTTCTAGCTGAAAAGAATCAGCCAGAAGAGAATTATTAGAACCAAACATGGAGATTGATATTTTCTATGGAGAAACTTCTCCCATTGAAAATCAGAGCAATTAATGGATCCTGTGTAAAATAGAATTTTTTTCTTCAAGAATATCATATATGCTTATTCATATAGCAAGATGTTATATGCCAATACATTGCAAAAAGCATTGTTATTGATTATTGTTGTATAGTGGCTCGTACCACTTGACTTCCGGTATAAAGATTCCATGTTTCTGAAGCATGAAAGGCAGAAGCAGAAAGACAGCTCTGAAAGGACATCGGTCAGTAGCAGACCAACTTCGGACGTAACACCAACAGCGCAAGACTTATAATACTAGTCGAACTGTACCACTTGAGTTAATAAACAATTAACTCTATTTCACTGTGTATCTTTTCCTTACCATGATACAACAATTACAAAAAAACAACATGTAAATGGTTCATATTCTCTGTGGAATTTCTCATTATTACATAGTTAACCAAGTTTCATAACCAATAAATAAAAACGCATTGCGGTTTATATAAGTACATAATTTGAAAATGCTAATTATCACTAAACTTATTATTACTAGCAAATTCTCTCCACAGTTTTGAAATCATATTATATAATCTTTATAGACATTGTCTCATGATAAAATATGGAAAGCTATGCCCAATATTATCTTTAGCCTCAAAAAATGAGGGTTTTTTTTCTATGTTCAATCTCCATAAAACAATGGTTTTACTTTTTACCTTTTAGCAAGGAGTGGTGTTACGTTACCTCTTCGCTATATTGTGGGAAATAAAGGAGAAGAACAAAGATGCTGTAAGGTTTTCAAGAAGGTTTAATGGCAGCCAGAATAAAGGGTACCTTTATGCTGCAAGTCTTGTAGGAAGGGAGGAAGGAAATAGTTATTGAGTTGAGAAGGAATTATAGCAGCTAAATGCCTGAGTGAAATGTGCGTCGCTACAGTCAAGACAATGCTGAATGTCTGAGCGGAATATGCATCGCTATAGACTTAGCAAAAGTCGTGTTTGCTGTTTAAGGACAGGAATGATGTAGTCACCCATAAATGTGTGATCCTGGTTGATGTAGGAGAGAGGTGTGAAGGTTTTCAGAAAAGTTTGCCCAGGAACGAGGTAGCTGGATGTCTGAGCGAAATTATACTTCGCTGTAGATGAAGCAAAAGTTAAAGGCAACATAAAAGTGTTCCTGTAAGTGGCAGATTACATGCATCTAATTCATGTTCAACTGGGAAACCTTGGTCTAAGAGGGTAGACTCAAAAGGTCCATAAATTAGACAGCTTTCCTCATGGTGTTGGGATTCTGCTGCTATGAAGGGAGCGGACAGAAAGTACGTTCGTCTTGCTCGAAAGGTTCTGAGGAAGAGTTAGTTTGGCAGGCTTTCACCATTTTTATGTTATCTGGGAAAATGGTCTGGGCTGAATAGGATAAGTCATCCTCATTGGGTGAAAATATGCAACGACTATAACGGTCAAATCAATTTATGTGCCAAACAAAAATACGAAGTTCTTTCTGCTACAACCTTATTTATTTATTCATTTCTTGTAGATGACTGGGCCATTAAGAGAAAAAAATAGTTACAAAATTTTGCCTGAGGGAATAAGCCACTTTATATATAATTATTATTAGTAGTAAACTTGTGACTTGTATACCATTATGGCTGGCAAAAAAAGAGTGCAGATAGTTCAACAATCCTTTTCTGCTTATTTCTTTTTAACCTTAATTCCTAGAAACACAGTATTTTTTTTAAATATATACTAGAGTTATTGAAGTTCTCTTGCAATATCAGGCCAAGATGATATTAATGCTTCCATTTAGGGAGGAGTGAAACGTTCAAATTAATATTTAATAGTTATCTCCATATCAAGAATTTGGATGATTAAAAATAGCATTCGGTGTAAATGCAGACCCTCATAAAATAATCATTCATTTGTAAATTGGACTGTAAATTGCTTTATTCTCTAAGAGCATTTAAAATGTACTGCTCTAGTAAACATGCCACTTTGATGTGCCATACTTTATTGTAGAAAATAACCACAAAGAATCTTCTCAGCCGAACAAATCCTGCAATCACACTGCTACTCTTTGGTGCAGCTCACCTTTTAGTTAGTTTTACGATCACACATGCAAATTAGCAATAGTCTTAAAAGAGTTAGAACTGTACATGCACATTGAGTGAATTATAAATGGTGGCTCTAATTTGCCAGACAAGACTTTGTAGTCTCTTTGCATCGGGTCCCATTTTACCACAAATACATATAAAAAACATACAGATTATCTTTTATATAAAGCTTTTAAATATGTTGAAAAATGTTTAATATGTAAATAGAGGAATTATTCTATAGGAGCATAATGTCTTTATCTATGATAAATCATTTTTATCTTAATTTCTACTAAAAGAAATAACCTAAGTATTTTGATAAAAAAAAGTTAAAAATTAATCACAAAAAAAAAAAATTCAGACAAAATCTAGAAAACTAGTTTTCAAATTATAACACTCACCCATCCAACTACTTTCTCTGAATTTCATTAAGATCAAAGTGTGCTGACTGCATAGACTCCCTTGGCTCTCTCTCACCATCCAACCCTATCAGTCATCGCTCTTGGCAAGTCTTTTAGATGGCATCCAGTGTCTGTACTGAGCTGATGAATGTAAGTTTTTGCTAGTCAGCCCATACAGGTGTGTCTATGTGTCTATAGGAGAATGTTGCTTATGAGTTTGTCCTTGCTTCATCAGCAGTACCAAACATCTTATTTAGATGGTTTGTGTAATAGGAGGTAAGTAGCCATACATCTGTTTTGTAGGGTGCTGCTTTCAATATTTCTTCGAAACAATACTCAACATTCTCGTGTAATTCCCATCTAACTTTTTTTCTAAGTATTTTGTTAAAGTCCAAGTGGTGCAGCCATACAACAGTATTGACACACCTACAGCATGAAAGAATTTTTGCTTTATTTATCAAAGAGATTAAAATTCCATATGATTGACGACCTGTAAAAAGGAGTCTATGCTTTGACTATACATACAGTGACATTCCAAGGTATATGAACTGGTCCACTAATCTCAGAGGTTGGCCATTTCATGATTAAAACACATGAACAGTGGGGGGGGACAGTCCTTGTGGTGTTTTGACTAAAGTGCTGGGCTGCGACCTCAAAGTAAGCAAGTTCAAACTCTAGTCCCACTGTCATGTTCCCTTTCAAACTAAAATCCTCGGGGTGGGGGAAGCTACTGAACCCCCCTTATTCTCCCAGTTACGGGGGGGTTAAATAGTATCACTGCAGTTCTTCTGCAAAGATGGCTTTGGCATTAAATAATCCACAAAAATTGAGATGTCATTAAACAAAGAAACTAAAACACATGGACTCTAATGAAGAGATTTTTTTAAAAGCCAAAAAAATTTCAACTTAAAAAAGTAATCATCAAAAGTAACAAAATGATGAAAAAAATCAGTTAAAAACAAAAAAAAAGAAGTTTTATGAAGAAAAGAATTTTTTATTATTTAAAAGATCTACAATCTACAATATCAAAAATATACACTAAGCTGAAAGTAATGAATAGGATACAAATCTTTATTTAAAAGAGTCACAGCTTTTTCAGTCAAAAGACCAAATAGGCTGATCAAGATACTTTCATGGAATGTGATCAAATGAGGTCTATATGTGGATTGGCTGAAAAGTTCAGAGGCTGACCAAGATACTCTCATGAAATGTAACAAAATGAGGCTATTTTTTGACATAGTCCTCTTTGTGGTCCACACAATTCTTCCATTGGTATTGCAGTGCTTTGATCCCATTGTCCAAAAAAGTCATCAACAGCAGATTTGATGTCAGCCTATGAACTTTTCAGCCCCCACCCCACCCTTGTACAAGTAGCATAACATTTATTGTCATAAAAAACAGACTTGACAAGAAAAGTTCAGACCCTTAATGAGTGTTTGCGTTTCAATTCACGCTTATGCCCTTAGGAAAAGCATGAACCCACCCTTCTCTCCTCTCGTATGAGTAAATAGTAGGATAGACTGTGCCCTTTAGCCTTGGTAAGGCAACTGATATAGAAGGAGGAAAACTCTAAATTCAAAACCTGAAAAGTGTTATTTGGAGAATTTTTTGGCACACTGCTGTACCATTCTTCTGTTATCAGTTCATTCAAAGAGTTTGATGCTCACAACACAAATGTTCATCTCTATAAATGTCAGTGTAAGCAGTCTCGAGGTTCATACCTTTATTGGACACATATGTTGAGATCTATAGTATGCCTTAAGCTTAGTTTGGCACACAAGACTCAGATGAGTCCATATTTATTGGGCACCCAGTGAGAAGCACACTCTCTACACTAGGGATCTCCAAACTTTTTGATTTTCAAATTTTTCTTTTGTTCTTAACCATAGTGATAACAAAAAAAATGATTCAAATGAAATTTATTCATTTGAAATATATCCCTTTATGAACAAAAGTTTTCTTTGGCCCCCAAAAATTTTAGAATGTATATGATTGGTTTCTTTGTTTAATGGCATATCAACTTTTGTGCGTTATTTAATGACAAAGCTCTCTTTGTAGAAGAAGAACAGTAGTGATACTATTTAACCCATAGCTGAGTCTGGCTGAAATTCGGTCTTCCTTCTCCAAGACTGGTTCCCTAACCAAGGCAAAAGAGCCCAGTCTGCCCTAATATTTACCCATAGCTCGGTCTGGTTTAAATTCGCTCTTCCTTCTCCAAGACTGGTTCCTTAACCAAGGCAAAGGAGCCCAGTCTGCCCTAATATTTACCCATAGCTTGGTTTGGCTGAAATTCGGTCTTCCTTCTTCAAGACTGGTTCCCTAACCAAGGCAAAAGAGCCCAGTCTGCCTTAATATTTACCCATAGCTCGGTCTGGTTTAAATTCGCTCTTCCTTCTCCAAGACTGGTTTCCTAACCAAGGCAAAACAGCACAGTCTGCCCTAATATTTACCCATAGCTGGAGGGAGAATAATTGGATTCCTATTTTTCCTGAGCTCTATGTGATTTGCAATCCGCCTCGTCCAGGATTTGCATCCAGGTCAGTTGTTATAATAATAACCATTATGTTATGAGTGCTTAGGAAAGGCATAAATCCACTCTTCCCTTACACAGTAATGGATAAAGAGTAAGGCATTCTGTTGCCATGGTAACCAATCCAAGAGAGAAAGAAAACTCGGGATTAAAACCTACTGCAATAAGTTTAGCAGGTCTCAGTAAATAAAAATTATATAAACATACAAAGATTATCTACTTCATCTCCTCAGTAAAAACAGGCTGAAAAAAAATAAACATTTGGAAAACACTTCACCAAAAGAATTTTTTTGATTTCCTTTTTTTTTTTGTCATTTTGTTTTTTCTATCCATCATTTCTTTATTAAGGGAAACTTAAAATCTGATATCATTTAAACAAAACAAAAGAAAGAAGTCATATTGAAAATTAAAGGGAAAAGACAAAAAAATTACTTTAAAAAACAGATTTGATGATATAAAAAAATAAATTTAATTTCATAATCAAAAATTGTCTTTGTTTAAAATAATGTATATTATTCATTTTTTTCTTTTTCCAAAAAAAAAGTGATAAATTTCAGAAAAGGAATTATTTTTTTCTAAGTTATTTTTTAAAACAAATTTTTAATGTTTCCGTGGGTATTCAAGGTAAGTAATATTTTGTTAATTTTGAAACATTCACTTATGTAAAATTAAAAAAAGGGTAATTTTAAGGGGGATTTCATTAATGTTTTGTCATGATAAAAGTTTTTAAAAAATTAGATTTTGTAGATCAGATTTTTTTAATTTAATGAATTTGATTATGAAATTGTATCAATCTTCATATTTTATGCTTTAAATCTTTCAGTAGAAAAGCCAATGAAGACCAATTAATGTTTCGTAGATTTATTGTATCCTCTCTAAATAAATAAATATACCCCTACAAATTTCTATACGAATTAATGTTCTTCAAAATCAGACCAAGATTTTGTTATTTCAAGTGGAATCCATATAATCAAAACAAAAATTATTTAGGTATGTAACAGCTCAAAAATAAGTATATTCCATATATATATATATATATATGAGTAAATAGGGCAGATACTTCATGTCTGCCTATTTTATTTTTGATTCATTCAATTCTTTGAATAGATTGTTTCACTTTGGGATGGAAAGAATTCAGGAAGGTGCCATATTTTTCCAAAGTACTTTCAACGTCAACTTGAGCTATCTTCAGGTGAGTGAATAATGAAATGATAAACACAATTATGAGTCATATACATTTATATAAAGACTAAGAGGAAGAACAAAAGAAGAAAAAACTTTTACTTGGGAAAAATATGGTGCCTTCCTGAATTCATTCCATCCCAAAGTCAAACAACTCATATGAAAACTTGAATGGATCAAAGATAAAATAAACACAAAGTATCAAACATGTTTAAAAGAGAAAATGCTGCATATATATAATATTTATGCAATTTTATTTTTGCTTATCAAAGTGTTGCAATTTCATTTTCCTAACTTCAAATTCTTATGTACAGATCTCCAACCAAATAAAATTCATAAAGAAATATTAAGTAGTCAGTAAAATTCTGGATTTAAATTGAAAGCATAGTTGATTAATTGACTGGCAATAAATACAATTGTGAAAGGCAGACAGATGTTCAAACTGAGCTTTAATTTGTTAAAAGAAAAAAATCTTCATATTTGCCAAACTAAAGTTTCTCTTTTTTGTAATTTCAGCGATGAAAATGATAAGACCGTGAGCAATGGAGATAAGGGTAGCGAAGTGAGTGGCTCGGACAGCTTGGAGGATTATGGGAAAGTTGACTCCCTCAAGTTCAATGAAGAGGGCTCCATCATCGGCCAGAGTGGGAGCCAAGAGTTAAAAGAGGCATCATAAAAAAAAAAAATCGTCATCATCAAAAGAGCAGTCAGTTCTAACTTCCTGCTGAATTCAAGAACTGTTACGACTCTTTTAGGACACAAACCCAAAACAAAAAAGACAAAGAACAAAAATGAGGTTAAAAAAAAATTTAAATTAACTGAATTTTGAGGAAGGCCTCATCAAGTGACCTTCAGATTTGATTAATTTATCTTTTAAGTAACATTTTTTACCTGGCCTCATATTTTAAAACACACTAAAAAATTATTCAATAGATGATAGGTTTTAACTTTTCCTGGCTGGCTGTTAGGAAGATTACATAGTGCCGATCTTCCTTAAAAAGGATGCCTGTCTTTTATATATTTGTTGGACTAAAACAACTTTGGTGTAAGTCCACACTTCTGAGCATCTACTAAGGATCATACTAACAATGGCTTGCAAGATTTGTATGCTAATCCTTACATTATAAAGGTACTTTCAACTTTTAATGTGGTGTTTACAAATCTCATTTTTTTAATCAGCCATCTTTAATTGTTGATAGGGGGAACTCATTGGGATGGGAGAAGGGTTACATGGATAAAATTTATCAAAAATTTATAATTGACAAAAACTGCTGCAAAAGGTGAGGAAAATAAAAGACAGGTTTTTTTTGTTTTTTTGGGGTTTTTTTTATTTAATCTTTTTGGATTTTGATTTTGCTAAACATTTTCAGTGTCGTCAGAATCAAATGACTAATATCTCAGGTGAAAATTGGAAATTTTACCCTCCTCCCATTATTCTCACCAAATTTTTTTTATCAAATCTGGATTCATTGGATCCAGAACCAATTCATTTCAAAAGAACAGATTTTTCACAATACACCATCAAATGTCCGATATTACATTGAGGGGATTTAACTCTTTAAACCTGTCACACTGGTGGTATTTTATTTTCCCACCCCCTTACACTGTTGCAATGGTATAAAGATCACGGTAGATTAATTTTGATAAATTTAAGTTCAGGAATCAAAGGGTTAATTTTTTTTAACACAAAATAAATACATAGTTTTCTTTTCTTTTCTTTTTTAAATACAGATTTTTTTTAGCACAAAAGTTGAAAATTTATCAAGCAAAACAAAACAGTTTAAGAAACAGTCTAATTGACTTATATTTATTGAAGACGATTGTTGGATAAGTTATTCACATAGAAAATGGATATGGCTACCTGAGTTCGAACCCTGTTTGAATTTCACATTATTCTAATACTCTTGGCAAAGATATGAATCCAACTATTCTCTCTCCAGCTGTTGGTAATTAGTAAGGTAGACTGGGCTCTTTAACATTGGTATGGTAACGAATCTAGGAGAAGGAAAACTAATTTCAACCCAGTTGTAGACCTGGAGAGGGTATATCTTGCTCAAGACATACTATATGATAATGTCCTCACGACCAAACCACGTCATGGGATAAGTCTACTACTAACAATGTATAATTTAATCTAATGAGAAACAATGTAATATATTTAATTTAATTAAGAAATGATTCTTAGTTTAATTCATTGGGAAAACACTAAGGATAATTATATTTAAATAGAGTGTCAACACGTGACATCTGACAGTGGATTTTGAAAATCTGTCCTTTTCTAATGAATTAATTTTGAATCCAGTGGATCATATTTGATTTAATTTTTTCCAATAATTTTTTTTTTTTATAAAAATGTTCAACAAAATTTGTTAGATCAAAATTATGTCAAGGAGAATATACACACATTAAAATTTCTTCACAATTTTTAAAAATTATTAACTTGAATAAAAAAAATTCCAATTAAGTATTTTTTTTGTTTGTTTAGTTATAATCATTGTTACTTATTGATGAGATTTCAACCACATGTTCTCTGCTCATCTTCAGGTGTTTTGTAATATGGAATTTACTGATAAAAACAGGTGTTGGAAGCAGGGTTAATCTTGAGTCTTTACTGAGTACCATGTGGAATTGGGACTTGATTACCATAAATAATATCAACTATTGTCAATAGTTGATTGTTTGCAAACTAACAGCATGTGTAGTGTATAGATTATCCTCATATGAAATGAACTTGACGAGCTGAGTTCAAATCCTGAACGAGGATGTTTGCCTTTCATTTTATGCTAATGCCCTTAGGAAAGTTATAGGTGAATAGAAAGGCAGATTGGGCTCTTTAACCTTGGTTAGACAACAAGTCAAGGAAAAGGAAAACATTGAATTCAAATCAGCTGTACTCTGCTTAAAAATTTGCCTTGTATTACATTCTGGCAGAAGATTTGTGTAAATATATACTGCAAAAAAATCTTTTCTTGTATATGCCATTATTTTGATGTGCTGAGTATACAAGTGATATAAAAGGTAATGACATGGTCTTGGAAAGTCCCTGGCAACTATTTTTATTGCTTATATCTCTAAATCTTCTAACTTGTGAATCTCATATCAGACAACACCAGAAGGTTAAAGAGAAGAAGGTTGAAATGTCAAGAATAAATAACAGGAAAATAATCCTATTATAACAAGAAAAAAAAAAGATTCACTCTTTGAGCCCTAAGCTCCTGAGCCTAAATTTACCCTCTGCCATTTGAGTATGATCTCTGCTCCAATAAACTAATGTTACAGTGTGTGTGTGAGGGGGGGATGAAAGTACCACTGGTGTAATGGGCTCAAAGGATTAAAACTCCTGTCTAACAACATACAGACAAAAACCTATTTATGCTTTTGAAAAATTTACTCAATATAAGTCAAAATTAGTAATCAATAAAAAAAAAAGCAACCACTTTAACGTATAAGTTTTCCCACTTTTCTTCAGTATCAAATCTGATAAAATGAAAACTTACTCAGAATATGAAGTCAGGTCACAATTTTTTTTTGCTTGTTTTTATTATAAACATTTTATGGGCATTGTTTTCTTAATTGTTCTCTTGTTATTTTTTAAAACTCTTTTTGCCTTTTTCAGCAATAATTCTGACTTAATTGCTCTGCTCAAAATATGAGTCATGTTAAGCAAAAACACAAACCCATTATTTGAATAAATTTAACCATTGAGCAGAAGATGTTGTCCATCTGCTGAAATGTTTGTTGGTCAAGTAGTTTTTGATGTTGGGCAGTTGTCAAAATTTCATTATTTTTTGCACCATATTCTCATTTGTTCATTTCAAAAGAGAATCTAATAATCAAAAATATAAAAGAGAAAATCAGTCAAAATAAAAAAAGGAATCATTTTATTTTTGGTAGAATCATTTTGGGATTCATTTGTGAGAGAGAATGCTTATTTAGAGCATCATTTGATATTACAAGACAAAAATAGTTAGAACCAAGACTATATATATATATATATATATATATATATAAAACAAATTGTCATATACCATTATCCAAATTAATTATATATATATATATATTTATGAGAGATAGATTGGGTGTTCCAAAAAATTTGACTCAAAATTCCAAGTTTAATGTTTCTTTTCAACTCTGACATTTCTATACCTGAAAAGAAAAAAGATCATTTCATGTTAAACATAGAATTTTGATTTGTTTTTGTTGTTAAAATTTGAGATCATTTGAATGTGAATTGGTCAAGTTATTAGATTACGAAATGATATTAATTTTTCTGAAACACCTTTTGTATATAAAGTATTTATTCTAATCATACAATTTAATGTCACACAAGTTCTAGTCAAATGTGTGCTTTTATATTCTTGCAAGATTATTATTGAAGATTAGGTTATTTGTTAAGCTTTGCTTACTTGCGTGGCACAAGGTCAAATATATGGGGCACCCAATGACAAGATTAATTTCTTGCAACAGTATGTGAAAATTTCAGTTCATTATCAAAATAAAACCATGAATTAATACCATTTCCAATAATAAATAAAACTGGAAAGAAACATGAAAGAAATTAATTAATGAGAAGTTTGAAATAATAATTAATATCCTTTGAATAAATTCCATCCATTATGATATCAAATTCATTATAATGGCACTTTGAAAAGCCCTGAGGGTACTGCAATAACAACCATCTACTCTATCCGTACACAAACATGCTGAGTGGGGGGGGGGATTTAGATCGAAAACATTTGCAATTTTTCTAGCTGGAATTAAATATTTGTTGTGTAAAATAATTGCTATTTTCCTCACTAGGCTATGGATATATGTTTCTTAATTTTTAAAGTTACTTTGAAATTTGACAATTTTAAGAAACTTATAAACTTTCATTACCTCCTCATCGTCATGGTAATACATGTGTTGTTTAAGATAAAGTGTGCAAATCAAGTTCTGGACTAAAAAGATATGAAGATTCATAAAAATGATCTTCCATAGGTGAATCCTTCTAACCCTGTACAAAATTCAAGCCATGTTTGGTCATATTTGTCTTGAGTCTTGTAGGTCAGCAGCTCGGCTGAAGAGTCAATTAGTTATAAATCAAGACATTTGAGTCATAATTTTAGTCGTACAGATGGCTATCAGCTATCAAGATGTAGCAGTCATAATCAATATATATATATATATATATATATATATATATATATATATATAAATTAATAAAATAGTTTGCAGTATTTATAGATAAAGGGTGTTCATTATCGGGATAGACCGTATACATCTATATGTATACAATGATCATAGTGGTAAAAAACTGTCTGTCACCAAGAGTCATTGACTTATATATATATATAAGGTGTTACCCATATGTTTGACAAAGTTAAGGTGTAATATGTCTTCCCAAAAAAAAGAAAAGCTGATATAAATATCTCACTCAATACACACACACACACACACACACACACACACACAAACACATATATATATGCATGCAGTATTTATATACATACATATTGGGAGGGTGCCTCACGTAGTATAATGGTTAGCAAGCCTGACTAGCCATCCTGAAAGAGTGAGTTTGAGTCTCATTAAGTGCCCCATTCATTCGGCCTTGTGCCACATCTAAGCAAAAAGCTTAGTAAATTACTACATGTTCCTTAGGATGGTAAGTGCTGTGCATCTAAACTGACATCTTCCTCTCTGAAAAACTTGTCCATCAAACAATTTTGAAAATATAAAAAAAAATAAATAAAAAAAAGTTTTTTTAAGCAATTTTTTTGGTTGTTTTCAGCTTTCCAATATTTATAATCAATTTGAACTAAAAAAAAAATAAAAAAAACTTGTAATATTCAAAGAATTATTCAAACAGTTAAACTCTTTGTTGTTCACGTGATGTTTTGACCAATTCCCTGGTTTTCTTCAGGTGTAAAAGAGACTTTTCTTTAATCTTTCTTCAATAGTGTAAATCAACTGTATAAAACAGATTATTTTTTTAACATGGAAAAAGAAAATTTTTGTTTTTGCATTGTGCTACTGATGAAAGAGATCAGAATAAGAATATGTTTTCTTATAAAAAAAATGCCACTGAATTTATTGTTCAATACATGTGAACAATAAAAGTGAGTTTATTTGTTATACTAATTCTTTGTATGTTATTGATTCTCCAAAAAACTATAGACAGTAGAGTTAGATCTCTTTAATAAAAAGACATTTTTGTGACTATTATATTATAATGATGGTCTCTGACCAGAAATTTTCAATATGCTGAGAATTTGTAAAGCAAAAGATTCAGCTCGTCTAATATTCTAGCCATCAGCACTGGAATGAGGAGTTCAAATTTCTACCTCACAAATATTTTGTGTGCCACCTGATTCTAAATTTATCAACTCAACCTTTATTCATTCAGGATTACTGTATTTGCCAGCAAGGTCAGGCAGTCTGGGCTTAGAATTTTAAGGACGAACTACTCTAGACATTTTTTTCATATTTTTTTTTATTTTGAAGACTCGAGTAAGTATATCATATACACTATTTGAACATGTATATACCTAACCTAGACATTAAAAGGTGCTCATTGTAGGAATTGAACTTACCTACCCAAGTTCAAATCTTGGACAAGGCTGTTTGCATTTCACATATCACTAATACTCTTGGATAAGGCATGAATCCAATTATTCTATCTTCCGGTATGGGTAAATGATAGATTAGACTGAGTATTTTAACCTTGGTACAGCAACCAATCTAGGAGAAGAAAAACTCTGAATTCAAACCTGCAGAGGAATGTTCTCCACTAACCTATTCATGCCCAAGATATACTATATAAGTAGCATTTTCAAGACCAAACCAGGTTATGGGATACGTCGTGTCTTTTTATACCCAACCTATCCATAAATGATATTTGACACTAATGAAAAGATAGTGAGCAATAGAAAATGGTGGTGAGGTGCTTTTCCCATTTGGTTAGGACCAATTGCAGACATTGATACATATTTGAGTAAACCAATGCATTTAATACAGTGGTATTATCTCTAGAAGAGAGATGATCTACTGCTGTTAAAAATGGACAATTGAGGGTCTTGAATAATTAGCAAGAGACACCACTGATCTAAATAACCTTGCAAACAATGTGTTTTATAGGCTGGCAAATATAGTAATATAAAAGCCCATTATTTCCCCAGAAAATAAAGAAAAATATTAAAAAAGAAAATAAAAAGGATTTTATCTTGTCTCATATTGAAGGTTTGTCTTACAGAAAACTTTTACAAACTGTTTTTTTTTTTTTTCTTTAAATGAAATTATGGAAAACATCTTTTCATGACAATTCATGATAAGTTGGACACATAACCAAATGTAACATCCTTTTTTTAAAGTTTCTACTCTTGTAAAATTCTATTTACATTTTTGATCATAATTGTTTTAGATGAGAAATTAATGTTACTCAACACTGATGTACTTAAACTGTTATCCTCATCTTTTTTATTATGGTTACAACTTTTCAGACATTATACCCTCCAGCCTTCTTCAAGTGCTTGCCATAATCAGTAACCTGCATATTTCAAATCAGACCTTTATTCAATCCATGGGTAGTAGAAGAACATTATATTACATGCATGATAATTCAGAGAAGAAGAAAGGTTAAAATAAGGAGGAAGCGTATTTAGGAATCTAATAGAAAAGGCAATTTATAGAAAGTGATATTTGTCTCTGCCTCCCACCAGAAAGGACTTGACACAAGGTCAATGACCCAAGGGTTGATTATAAAGGCAATTCACAGAAAGTTCATTTGCTAAAGGGTCCTGTTTGGTGCTTAAGTTTATACTTGTTGGATAGACAAACATTCTGTCTAGTCGCACACGTAACATGGATGGGATGTATAGTAGTGGAAGGAAAAAGAAGTTTGGCACTGAAGGTTTCAACTTGTTTGCTTCATTCTGGTGTGGTAGGAAGATCAAGCCTTGGTTTGTAGCAGTGGTTGCACGGGTGATGCGAAAAGACTGCAGTAGCCGATATTGGCAACATTCTAGCTGCATGATTGTTCAAATGAGTGTTCTCTTTTTGGGTTTGCTGCGGATATATCAACCTTTCATTCTAGATCTATGGCATTGGTGCGGTGGATAATAAGGTTACATGGGAAGAGTAGGTAGCCAATGACAGGATAAAACCACTAGGAGGAGTCTCTTCACTGTATTTACAGTAACCAAATTGCATATTAATTCTCTTAGAACTGTTGTATGGAGCTCTATGAATAAGCCACAAAATTTCAAATGACTGTGTTGCATGAAGGCCTCTATAAGTGGTTTATGTGTTGGTATGTTTAATTAACCACTGGTAATGTGTTGTTATGGCTGAAGCTGCTGGGGGAGAGAGAGAGAGTAGGGAATTTCAGTGCTGTGCCAGGGTCGGTTCCAGACACATGAGCGCTGGCAGGCTATTAATAGGGGGATATTAGTGTATTTATATGCTCCTGGGGGGGGGGTAATACTTGTGGTGCTTTCTAATTGGTCACACAACTTACCTCCCTACACTGTACCAGTAGAGTAAAATGCCAGTGTTAAGTGCGGACAGGTAGAATCTTACTTTTTGACCTTGACAAAGAGTCATGAATTAGGGTAAAATTTGATTTGGAGTAAAACAATAAAAACAATCTACCCTAGTGGATTAAATTAAGGATTCAATTTAAAATCCTCAGGTAACCAACTGAATGGTGTGACTATAAACAACCAAGATGAAGATATTGGTCTTCTGTCAGTTTATAACAGACATCTACATTGTTTGTTGTTTTTAGATTTTTATGTCCTCAAAAAAAAAAGACGATGTTGTTAAAATGTTTTTTTAAAACAAGATGTCTTTCAAAATGTGAGACAAGGTAAAAAAAACTATACCCAAACAATTTTAATGTCTATTCTCTTGATTTTTCTTTTGTATTTAATTCTGGTTATGTCAAATTGTAAAAAGGTTTTTTTTTTGTATTTTTTTCTTCTGGTTTTCTTTCCTTTTTGAAGTTTAAACATTTATTCAATATGAGCAACAAACAGAAAAGAATTCCAATGATCCAAAAACTTTAAAATTTTATAAATACAAAATTTATTGTAGAAAATCTTATAAGAAAAGAAAGAGAGAGTGAGAGATAGAAAGAGATCCTGTAATTTCATCCATGAAACAACTTTTTATTATTCACCAAATAAAGCTTAGGCTTAGAATTTTAAAGAAAATATTCCAGATATTTTTTGTATGGAAGACTCAAATAATATAAACTATTTCTATGTGTATCTACCCAACTGATGTTTAAATGATAATTAGCATCTAACTGAAAATATGAAGCAATTTGAAATGATGGTGAGATGTTTTTCCATCTGGTCTGGATCAACGGCAGGCATTGTTACAAGATTTGAGTAAACAAAAAATATGTAAATGTTTGATATGCTAGTATTATCTCTAGCAGAGAGACAATTTACTGCTGTTGAAAATAGACAATTGAGGGTCTTGAATAATTAGGGGACTCTGCTTCTCTAAATAACCTTCTAAGCAATTGTCTTTTTGTCTACATATCATCCAATAAACTAAAGACAGCTAAAACTTTGGCCGCTAAATTGTTTGTGGCTATTAGAGTTTCCGGAGAAAAAAATGTGTGAAAATTTTTTAAGGAAAAAGATTCAGTTCATCTAATATTCTGGCCAACAATACTGAAATGAGGAGTCTAAATTTCAATATTAAATCAACAAAAACAATTAAAAGTGAAACATTAAATTTGTGAGATCTTGTCAAATGTAACAAACCTTAAAAAAAAATTTAAAAAAAAAGAGAAATGACTCAATATCAGATGAATTATTAACCCAGTATTTCTCAGCTAATGTTCCCCCAGAACCCTAGGGTTCCACAAGAGGTCACTAGTGATTCCGCAAGAAACATTAATAAATAGGCTAATATAGTTTTGAGTATTTTTTCACTTAATTTTATATTCGGAATTTTACTATGCACATAAAGAATATTACTGGAAAATTGTTGGTTATTATAATAAAGATTTCGACCTTTTATATTATTTCAAATTATCAGAATTGTCAGGCATTTATTTAATGATGTCTATAAGAAGCAGCGTAATAGTTTTTTCATTTCCAATAAATTTGACAAAAAGGGAGTCATTTCTTTTTAAACTAGTGATTAAACAAAAAAACAATAATATATATAATGCTTACTATGTGAACTACAATAAAAATATAAAAAAGATAGATGTTAATTGTGGTATATGATAATTTTTAATTCAGGGTTCCCTGAGACATGAAAATTATTTCAAGGGTTCCACAAGGGTAAAAGGTTACAAATGCAGGAGTAACCTTAGAAAAATCTTTTTATACACTCTGATCTTAAGTAAAAGAAAGAGATTATCTTATTATGATTCATCAATTTTTCGTCTGTCTCTCATAGTGTAACTCATTGACAGCTAGATGTATAGCCACAAAAGTTTCCATGGTCACTAATAAAATCCCAGATCAGGGTTAGTTTTTGAAATTCCAAGACAAAGTTTGATTTACAATCTAAGTATAATGTTAAACTGGACTCTTAGTTTGTGTCCATGTTAACTAAACCAAATCTTTTTTTTTTTTTTTAACCATATACAGAAGACATTTAGCTGAAAATTTTCAAGACAGAAACATTAGTTTTAAATTTTTTTCTGGTTATATAGAATATCAAGACTAAAAAAAGAATTATATTTTTGTTTGGATTTAAAAGCAATGGGCACAAAAAGGCAGTCATTAACATTAACCTCTCAATTATGTTTATTAATCTGTGAATCCTTATAAAAAGTTAATTGTTATTAGTTTAAAATCTCACTTGAAAAGTGCGTTTTCAACTATCTTGTGTGAATTCTTAAAATTCCTACTTTATCAACAATTTTATTAAGATAGAATTTTCCAAAGGTAAAACATATTTTACTGGTTCAACTTAAAATAAGAAGCTGAACAGTTTTAAAATGAAGCATTTCCATTCATTCTTTTAACTAAAATCCTTATTTTCATTGTTTTGATCAATAGTATACAGGTGATCATGCAGAAAAGTATATAAGATAAAAGCAACACAGTATTTATGAGATTATCAATGTGTTTAACCTGAACAGTGAATACAACTCTGTATGGGAGCCCATATTCAGAAAAAAAAAAAATTTTGATAGTTTATATATATATATATATATATATATATATATATAAAGTTGGTAACTATCAGGGAGGGCACTACTCTTTTCCCCAGATTGCTCCACTTTACCCTTGATCTGTATCTTGTAATGCAATGTTAAGCAAGGAGACATCAAGCACCATTTTTGAGTCTTTGGTATGACTTGACCCTGAGATTGAACCCCGGTCTCCTGGGCCATTGGCAAACACTCTACCAACTCTCTCTCTCTATATATATATATATATATGTGTGTGTGTGTGTGTGTGTGTGTGTGTGTGTGTGTGTGTGTGTGTGTGTGAAAAGGAAACCAATGTTAATATACTTATTATGAAGGTACATTTAGTATAATGTTTATCATCCTAGGAAATGGAATTGTTGACTCAAGTTCAATTCCTGGACAAGGCAGTTTCCATTTCCCTTCACACTAATGTGTTTGGAAAAAGGCATAAATCCATCTGTTTTCTCTTATAGGTAAATAGTAGGGAAGACTTTAGCTTTGGTAAGGCAGCCAATCTAGGAAAAGGAAAACTGAATTCAAATCAGCTTCACAACACTTAAAAATTGACCTTGTGTCACATCCTGCTCATGATGGATGGGTTGGGTAAATATATACTATTTACAGTTGGTCACTTTTTTTCTATTCCATTTTGAGCTGAACAAAATCAATTTATAGTGAACACTTTGTCAAACTGTGCTGTCTATTTTCAAGAAATACCAGCAACAAACAAGTATCCCTTCATGCAATATAATTTTCATTAATGCTGAAGAATATGTAGGTTAAAATATAAAAACAACAAAGATGAGGATCCTTGTAGGAATAATTTCAGTTAAGAGTGTTAATTCAATTTTGTAGATTTTTACTGAGAACGCCATTTTAAATATTGAATAATGTTACCCCTGTCATTACATCAACAATATAAAATTCATATGTAAATGTACCAACTATTATGAAAGAAAGATAGTAGTTAAAATGAATTTTACTATCTACTTGCTGAGAGCAGACAAAACCCCAATAATTATGTGTGTTAATCTAATTTTTTGTTTTCAAACAATAATGCTAAAAAAAAAAAAAGAAGAAACATTGAAATAATTCACTTTAACTTTCTCTAAGAAAACTTTTTTCAAATTATTCTCTTATATAAGAAATTTTCTGATTAACTTAAACATCATTCTAAGGAAATTCTTTTTATTTTCCTCTATGAGTACTTAGATATTGATGGTGCCAAAATATTTACTATTCTACCTGTAAACAAGCTAAATAATATCTAATCTTGGAATCATATGGCATCTAACAATGCAATAAGTATGGCACTAAAGCAAAGGGAGAGAAACTTTACTGTGTGGGTGGAGGATACTCTTCCACCAAACTGTCAAACCCCACACTCTTTTATCTCTCGGCAAAGATGTGCTTGAATTCTCAGCTGACATTCATTTTAAAAAAGAAATAAAAACATTATCAACCATTATTGTTTGATTTACTTGTTGGTAGTGACACCTATTGATCAATTAGTAATTTAAATATTTTGTGTACTGATATTTTCTTTGACATGTGAATCGAGAAATTCTGAGAGCTCTTGGCAAAGTTTGAGGGTGTGTGTGTGTGTGTGTGTGTGTAGGGGCATATTGAAAGATTTGTGGAGCATGAGGTACTTCATTCTTTGAGAGGCTCCCTTCTAACATTTAGTGAAGTTTATTATTGTATAATGTCAGAAACACAGTCAGTGAACTACAGAGAGAGGTCAAATACCTCCTCCCCAATATAACAGGGGCTGTATACTGACAGTGGGTAATGGAAACATAATATCACTTGCTGTTAGTGGCAAAACATTTTGTAGATTTTTTTATAAAGAACACCATTCTGCCTATCAAATAATACTACTTTTTGTCCCATAATAGTTGGTACATTTACTATATAAAATATTGATGCAAATGTACCAACTATTATCGAACAGAGGTAATACAATTCATTTTGACTATTACCTTTGTTCCAAAATAGTGGGTACATTTACTAAATGAAATTAATGTATCAAGTATAATGAGACTAAGGTAGTGGTAGTAAAAATGAATTGCGCTACCACTGTCCCATAATAGTTGGTACATTTAGTATTTAAAATTCATGTAACAAATCAGGAAAAAGAACTTTATATTTGCGGAGAGCAGACAACTGTATCTCATACTTACTAAATTTAGCACACTTGTAGCACAAAGCCAGAAGTATGTGTCACCTCATAATAATCTGCTATCCCTGCTTGTTTACTATTACACCAGGGAAGGTGCCCATTTTAGACTTGTGTTTGTAACATCTCTGAATTATTTGATTCAAGTTTTTAATTTTCTTTTTAAACTCTATTCCTTATTTGAATTTTTTGTTTTAACCTTAAAAATCTTATGAGAAAATAATTTTATGAAAGGCTTTTTCACAAGCTGGAAAACATCAATCTTTCCATGATTGGGGACATTCTCTTAAAATATTTTCATAGTCTCCTGTTTGCTGGTGCAAGTCATTTTCTTATGTTTTTCTGGTTTATCAACTGTGAAATTTTATTATCTGCTGCTGCTGCTGTTGCAATAGGGACAAAACCTTTTATTCTTCTCTGCTTGCTTTCTTCCTTAAATCTCTCCCAAAAGAGTTCCCAACCCAAGGGGAAACAACTTAAAACAAACAAAAAATGCTTTGATTAAGCAGTTTCAATTTTGTAACATTATTTATACCTCTTTTTGGATAAAAAAAAAAAAAAAAAAAACATAAAAGGAAACATTTCCAATTGTTTTAATCTTCATTTGTTTTTCTGATTCAGTTGTTTCAGAAGTTTATGCAGCCCACATCACTGAGTTCATGAGAGTCTTCCATTGAGAAAAACCTTTACAATTCTCTCTCTCTTTTTTTTTTCTAATTATTATTATTATTATTATTCACTAAACCTTTGCACAAAAAAGACCAGATTCAAATTATCTATGTTCTTTTGTGATTATTTAAAAGAAAGAAAGAAAAAGAAAGTTCTGTCCTACAAGAAAGTCTTTAACCCTTTTAGTGCGGCACATATGGCAACAAATTTTATGACTGAAATGCACTTTTGACCAGAAAATAAAATAGCTTGCAAATAAAAAAAATTTCAAATTACAATACTACAATACACTGTTGGCATCAAAAGGGAGTTTATATCTCACAAGTGTGTTTAAAAGAGAATTTTTATTCACTGATACTTTTAAAAACAGCTGTTTTACTAAAATTTTTGAATAACATTTTTTTTTAAATTTCAGAGCCAGGGTATATCAAACAAGAGGTACTTTATTGAGGTATATTGCAGGAAATCTGAAATTTTTAAGTAATGTGGACAAAAGTTGCATCTTGCCCTCATACATTTAGTATATTTTGGCAACTTGAGTTGCTTTCCACACCAAAAGGGTTTAAGAAGAAAAAAGGAAAAAAGAAAAAAAACTACTGACATGGAAGTAAAGATATTGAAGTAAATTAAAAAACTTAAACTAATTTTGAGTGTGATTTGGTTTTTACAATTGATTAATCTTTGTGTTAACATGACTGACATCTTTATCAGTTCTTGGGGGTAAAAAGCCAAGAGCACTATTTGATTTGCTGCCATTTTGAATAACCTCAAAGTTATTTTTGCGAGATTAAAATAATTTTATGATTAACCAATTATAAACAATACAGAGTTTACATTCAGGGAAAAAATTTGGACCAAAAAAAATCTTTTTTTAAAAATATTCCCCTTTTTTATTGAATGACCCTCTTATGCATGAGCACAGTATGACCCTTTACATTAAAAAAAAAATTATTTAAAGGTCAATTTTTTTCAAAACAAAAGATACAAGGATTCTACAATTTTTTTTTTCTTCTATTATTTTCAGTGGAACATTATGTTATGAAAATGGATATTATTAGGTATTATTTATTACCAAACTCTACAGTATTGAAACTTTGTTCAAAGAAAATCATGGCTTTAAAATATACTTACTACATAGAATTTGAGATAGGAATCTACACATTTTTGGATAGCTGCATATTGGCATTGTGGGTAGAGTGTTCGCCAATGGTCCAGGAGACTGGGGTTCAATCCCAGGTTGACTCATATCAAAGACTCAAAAAATGGTACTTGATGCCTCCTTGCGCAACACTCAGCATTATAAGGTATGGATCAAGGGTAAAGTAGCGCAATCTGGGGGAAAGGAGTAGTGCCCTCTCCTACACCTCGGTGTAGTAACTATTGAAAAAGGAGCCTTCAGGTTGCCCTCGACTGTAATTGGTTAACTTACATATTCATATTTTGGTAACAGATTTAATGCTGTGGAGTTTGGTAATAAATAATACCTAATAATATCCATTGGGGTGTACTTATTTTTGGGTAATACATCTAGATGGACTTTATCAGGTGTGTGTGCAAGGGTGACCTTATTAGGAGCGATACCTACCTTTTAGAAAAGAACTTATCTAAAAGAATGAAACACTAAAACCTAGTGAGTAAACACTATAGACCACTAGGATATATGAATCCTTTTGAAAGGTGATTCTCAGTGTAAGAAATGGACACAGCAATTCAAGTTCAAATTCTGGATGAAGCTGTTTGCCTTTGCTAATAATCTTAGGAAAGGTATGAATCCAATAATTCTCTTTCCAGCAATGGGTAAATAGTAGGGCAGACTGTCCTCTAAATTCAAACCTGTTAACCTCTGCTTAAAAATCGACCTTATGATGCCTCCCGCTCATGGAGAAGGGATTGACTAAATATGTCCTTTCATCTTTAATGATATAACTCTCTAAGAGAAAGACGCTATGAATTAAAGCCTCTGGCTTTCACATATTTTTATTTGTTTCTGTGTTAATGATTGCAGTCAATTGGAGATTAGCACTCATCTCACACAAATGCTTGTCAATATAAAATTTCCTGTGTTGTTAGATTTTGCATTTCATAAACAGCTGTATTATCTGCGTTGAGTACAGCTTACTGATGGTAATCAACCTTACCTCTTTAAAGTCCCACAGAAATGAGTTAGAAGCACATAAATCACAAGACTGCAAGTAAGCAGCAGGAAGTTTATCTTAACATCATTCTCTTGCTGTCATGACAGCAGCAAATTAGGGTGGGACACTTTATATCAACAAAGCTTTTTTTGGGGAGAGCACTGCATAGCAATGTGTTGGAGTGGACTATTAAAAATTTGGAATGCAAAAGAGTAGACATATTTAATAGCAAGTAAACAGGCATACATACACACACACTATATATATATATATATATATAGTGTGTATGTGTGCAATTCAAAACCATTTTAACACAACACCACCGACCAATAAACTCTATAACATATCAGCTAAATACACACACACACACACACACACACACACACACACACACACAACCACCCAAAGTAAAACAAAAACTTTACAACATATCAAATATCAAAGACAAATTGGGGTAAAGACAGACCAGTAGATACATTCTGAAAAAGGGAGGAGGAGGAGGAGAAATCTAACACACAACAGTGACCTCTATATAAACCTATACAAAACCCTAGAAAAAACATTCTAGTAACAATCCAACACGAGTGAGTTCAAGTCTCATCAGGTGTCCCACTCATATGCCCTTATGACACATATGTTCTCTGATGAAAGCAACAAGCTGGAAACATACACGTATGTAAGAACAAAATAAATAATTCTTAAAAAATACAAATCTCTTAGTAGACATATTCATTTTGATATATATATATATATATATATATATATGCACACACAATATCTATCTATTTATATATATATTTCAAATATAAAATATGATAAGAATACAACAGAATAAAAATTCACAACAGTTTCATATTGTCAATCCTCATGTGAGCTTGTATTCAATACATCTGAATTAATTAGATTCAAAGTAATAAACATGTACTTTTTTTTAAAGTCCCTTGACTATTAAAAATGGTTAACAGTCACATAGCTAAATCTGATACCACAGAAAATATTTACTTTCATGGCAGCATTTAACTACCGACTCTGATCTTTTATCTAACAAATTATTCAAATCTGAAAAACTTAATTTGGTATTTTTCTTCTAAGTACAATTTCCAATTTCTTGAAACCTTATAACAAGCACATCTTCTTTTTAGAATAGATCACATAAACTTTTCTTTAAAGTACATATTCGTTATTCCTATCCTATACAATTTCTACACAATTATATGCTTTCAAGTATTTCAAGCAATATTATTTCAACTAATAATAATAATAATAATTTCTTTGTAAACAATTATAACTTCAATGATTGACGGATTCTAATGGTATATCAACTTGTAGAATTATTTTATGCCTAGAAGTTAATGAATCACATATTATACGCTTATATTTTTTGTGTCATAATCATCATCAAGGCCTACTGACAGCACAGATTTCCTTTACTTGTATGCAATCTATCCCTTCAAACAATGTTCTATAAGTCCTCTAGATGGTATCCAGTGTTCACACAAAGATTTTGCTGCTTGGCTAACACTGGTGTATCCATGTGTAGGAGAATGTTGTTTATGTGTGTCTTTAATGCCCAACATGTCTTGCTCATCTTACTTGGATGGTTGGAGAGATGGGAGTTAAGTGGCCATACAGCTGCTGTTTTGTAGGATGTTGCTTTTAGGATTTGTTTAAAAACATCATGTATCATCCTTATGGTTGGATTTGGCTTCTTTGTTTAAAGGCATATCAACCTTCATGGGTTATTCAAAGCTAAAACCATCCATGTAGAAGAATAGTAATGGTACTATTTAACCCATAGATGAGGGGGCATAGAAGGGAGTTCATACCCCCCCACAAAAAAAGTATTAATCCGAAAGTAAACACAATAGGGCCACTCAAGTTCAAACTCCCTATGATTTCACAATCCAGTAAGTTAACCACAACACTACGGAGACTTTTTCCTCCTCTTTACATCGTTCCCATCTTGATTTTTCTCCAGGCATTTTGTTAGAGTGACAAAAGCATATAATAGTACAGCTTAGAAGAATTTCCATTTTATTTTATCAAAGAGATCAGATTTCTATGTGGTGGTCAATGATTTACCTATATGTAGGATGACACTACTTTCAGTAGATGAGATATTGCTACCAAGGTATATGAACTGGTCTACTAATTTCAGAGGCTTACCATTTAATGAGCAGATGATACCATCTTGATTAAAACACAAAATATTTTATGTGTTCATGTGGAAACCAGTGCTTTTTGCCACCTGCTCCAGGTTATGCAGCAAAGATTTGGCATGAGCAGGTGTATTTTGAAGCAGCATTAGATCATCTGTGTAGTCTGCATCAGTAACAGTTTATGCTAGATATCATCTGCTTCAACCTTTTTAGAGTGAAACCCTTTTTGTTCATTAGGTTTATTGATATTCAGAGTAGGAAGATTAAGAACAGAAATGATGTGAATGTTTTTTCTTGCAAGACTCCAGCGTCAATATCAAAGAAATCAGTGACACTGTTGAATGAGAAAACCACTGCTTTCACATCTTTGGAATTTTTTTTGCACACACAGTTATATGATATCAAGTATTTCTATCCAACACAAACAACTTGTACATAGTTGTACAATTTCAAGTATTCCTATTCAACACCAACAACTTAAACACAATTATATAGTTTCAAGTAACTATTGATATTTTAATGAAAATGATTAGTTTGCAAACATTTCTATAGTTTCAAGTAAATAATAATAACCCTTAGTAAATAATTATATATAAAAAAAGTAAAGTTGGCGACCTTAGTCAAGGGTGACACGAAGACTCCTTTTTCAATAACTACTACACCAAGGTGTAGCTGAGGGTGCTACTCCTATCCCAGGATTGACTCACTTTACCCTCAATCCATACCTTATAATGCTGAGTGTTAAGCAAGGAGGCATCAAGTACCATTTTTTGAGTCTTTGGTATAACTCGACCTGGGATGGAACCCTGGTCTCCTGGCGAGCACTCTAACCATTATGCCAATGTCCAGTTAGTAAATAATTCTAAGTAAAAAAAAAAGTAAAGTTGGCGACCTTAGTCAAGGGTGACTCAAAGGCTCCCTTTTCAATAGTTACTACACCAAGGTGTAGGGGAGAACGCTACTCCTTTCCCTGGATTGCTCTACTTTACCCTTGATCCTTACCTTATAATGCTGAGTGTTAAGCAAGATGACATCAAGTGCCATTTTTTAAGACTTTGATATGACGCAACCTGGGATGGAACCCTGATCTCCTGGATCATTGGCAAACACTCTACTCATTAGGCCAATGAGCTTCCACTTATTATTATTAATATAAATAATTTGGCTTGTTTTCTATGATTAATTGCGTATCAACCTTCGTGGGTTATATAATGCCAAAACCATCCTTGCAGAACAGTGATGGCACTATTTAACCCCTCATTGCTGGTGGAGAGGGATAAGGGATTACATTCACTTTCAGACTAACACATTTAGGAAAGATTCATACCTTTCCCAAGACTATTAGTCTAAAAGTGAACATAATAGTCTGACTGGAATTCGCTATGAGGTCACAGTCCAGCACATTAACCATTACACTATGAGGACTTCTCACAAAGAATTTGCATATGGTTTCAAGTATTCCTATTCAATACAAATATTTTTCAATTGGATCTATTTGACCCTAGATGAGAATCTAACAGGTACTGCCATTCCATTATATGTATCGCTAATGTGTAACCCCCTTAGACACACTTGGTGTAAAAATACAAAAAGCAGGAAGTAATAAAATGTTGTATGTAGTGGTACTCAAGACATAATGGTTATTGTTGTATGAAGTAGATACAGCGAACTGAGTTCAATTCCTAAGCAAGGCTGTTTATAATTCACATAATGCTAATACCCTTGGGAAAGGTATGAATGAATCCAACTGATCTGTCCAACTAGACATAAATAATAGAGCAGACTGAGTTCTTTAACCTTGGTTTGGCAACTAGTCTAGAAGAAAAAAACTGAATTCAAAACCAATTGTAGACCTGGAGAGGGATTGGCACCAGCAGGCTCTTCTTGTCCAAGATATTCTACATGAGTTGCCCCACCCCTATGACCAAAGCAGGTGGTGGGACTGGTGATAATGAGGATTAGAGAGAAGATATTGATGAGAATTATACAGAAGGCATTAAGGAGGATCCAAGAAAAAAATATCAACAAAAAATGCAGGATATAAAATTCATGCAGAAAACAAAGAAGGAGGTTGTGTGAAACAAAAAGATAAAATTTTTAAAAGAGACATGCAAAACATTTAGAATCCCTGCAATGCATTATGAATTTACCCAACCCCTCCAGGATGAGACACAAGGTCAATAAATGCAGATTTACTGTTTTCCTTCTAGACAGGTTGCCTAAACAAGACTAAAGAACCCAATCTGCCCAATGCTATAACAGTATATGTGTGTGTGAACATTGGCACAGGCTTTGGGGTTTTTTTGTTTGTTTAATGGCATATAAACCTCACATGGAGCACCTCTGGTGGTGTAACGGTTAGCAAGCTAGACTAGCAAACCTACACGAGTGAGTTCGAGTCTCATTGGGCGCCCCATTCATTCGGCCTTGTGCCACATCGAAGCAAAGAGCTTTGTAAATTACTATAAACCTCACATGGGTCACTCAATCCAGAAATTTGACACATAATTTGCACACACACACATATATGGTTTTAAATACTCTTATCTAATAATAATGATTTTTTTACTTGGGAAAAGTCTCCATGGTATACTAGCTAATGTGCTGGACAGTGATATCAATAGTAATTTTTCAATTTTTAGCGGGGGGTAGACTTACCCTTCAGGATATAATCAGTATAATCTATGCCCTATTGACAGGGCTACACATTGATGGATCATAGAACAAAGATTCAATTTGGTGAATATTATATTCATTTATTGGATGCAGACTTTATTGAATTCAATATGCTTAAACCTACATGCAAGCTAATGAACTTTAATTAAAACAAAAATCTCATTCACACCAAACATCTATCAAGGTGCCAACAACACAGATTCCCTTGATTCTATATCACTATTCTTCCTAGATCAGTTGGCTGGGGTTGTAGAATACACTGACTGCATCAATGCAGAGGAGTAAGAACCTCCCACCCCACCTAACGAGTGTCCTGGATATGGCACTAAACAATCTGATGGTGAGGGTTCAGTAATGCTGGAGCTTTGGGGAATGCAGAGTACTCCTTCATGGCCATTACTCCTTCATGGCCATTACTCCTAGGTCCACTCTGGCCCGGAGTGATAATACTTGATAGGGTTCTATTTAAGGGTCAACTAGAACTGTTTACGATTCAAACTGTGTACTTTGACATTTAAACTGAGTACAAACAAATGACTTATGCTAAAGTGAATTGCTTGAAATAGAACTGTTTAATCATGTAACTATGTGTAAAAAAATGAATGATATTTAATTGAATTGTTAGTGATACATTGCAATACTTAAAACTATTTAACATGCTAAACTGAATTGTTTGAAATAGAACTGTTTGATCATTTAATCAAGTGTAAACTATTTAACTTTGTTGACTTACATTTACAAATGATATATATGTGAATAAACCGGATTTGGCATTAAATAACCTATAATGGTTGATATACGATTAAACCGAACCAAACTAATTGTCCCTATTGGCTATTACTCTTGGCAAGTCCTCTTGATGGCATCTACTGTCTGCACAAGATTTTGCTGATCAGCTGACATTGGTATGTCTATGTGAAAGAGTCCATAGGAAAATGTCACTTATTAGTTTGTCCTAGCTTCTCTAGCAAATGCTTACTTTATTTTGATCATCTTACTTGGATGGTTTGTGAGATGGGAGGCAAGTAGCCATACATCTGGTGTTTTGTAGGGTGCTGCTTCCAGGATTTGTTCAAAACAGCATGCAGTATCCTTGTGTAGTTCACGAAGTGTTTCATTAGAGTCCAAGTGGTGCAGTCTTACAGTAGTACTAACAAAGCTACAACTTAAAAGAATTCTTATTTTATTTCATCGAAGAGATGAGATTTCCATATGGTCATTAACCTGTCAATAATAATCTATGATTTACCTATGTGTACAGGGATATCACTTTCATTTTTCCGAGGCATTTGATTCCATACACAGAGAAAAGATGGAGCAAATACTTCATGCCTATAAAAATAGCAAAATACAGAGAGCCACATTCCACAAAACAGCAGCGGTATGGCCACTTAACTCCCATCTTACAAACCATCCAAGAGACCACTGCTGGAGAAGTAAGGACAAACTCATAAGCAACATTCTCTAAAGGACTTCAACACAAGGACGAGATTATATTGGCTGACCAGTAAAGACTTAATTCAGCTCTGTATGGACACTGGATGCAGTCAAGAGGACCTACCATGAGTGATGAATCATAGGGATGAATGGTGAGAGAGTAAAGAAACTCTGTGCTGTCAGTACCACTTAATGATGACAATCATAAATGACTTGATATTTGTCTGGTTTTTGCTCCAAGTTCTGTAAAACAGATTTTTAAGCAGAGAAATTTATTGGACTTTTTTTTTTTTTTAACCCTGATTTGAAATTAATTTGATTTTGCTTTTGTGTGAATGTTTTCATCTAAAACAGAAAAACATTTTCGGCTAAGATGTTTTGAGTTTGAGTTGTAAAGTTGTCCAGCAAGTGAATTGCATTTCCCTATGAACAAACCACTAGCAGCAGAGACAGAGTGATTCAATAATATTTGCCAGTCAAGGATGGTGAGTTTAGTACTCAATAGGATTACCATATACAATCTCCACAACATTTATATGGAATATAGAAGAGCATAGTTAACATTCTGAACAAAGAAAAATATTGAATTTTGGAAGAGGACTTTTTTTTTCTTCTTTCCTTTGAAAAAATAAAAAATTAGAATAAAAATTCTTTAATTTTTTTGACTTTGAACATTTGATCATTGTCACAGAAAGTAGATTAATATTTGATATAAATGATGCATCAAAGAAGTTATTTTTCATCATTCTTGATGTAATTAATATTTATGACTCAGTACATCAAATGCAGGAATAAAATCTGCATATAAAAACACTTTGCTGGCTTCTGGGTTGCACTAACATAAAATTAGTCTTGTTTTTGAAGAATAACCAAATGAATTTTTAGAATTTATATTACATTTAAGGATATTTAATTTTTTTCATCTCAATTTTAATTTAATTTCATTTTAATTTAAAAATTGCAATGAAAAGCAAGCGAAATTCATCTGGAAAAAATACAAGTCAACAATGAATAATGGTTTGATTTGGCTTGGTTTATTAGTTTTACTGCATATCAACTCCTATGGGTTATTTGATGCCAAAATTTGATTAAATTCAAAGTGTTTGATCACATTAGGATAAAATACATACTAAGATATTAAAATAATTATCAAATGAAAGTTTTATTAATTGAGAAATCTAAAGATTATGAAATGATTCCTTATATTTAGAAAACAGCAATCTAATACCACTACATAAAAAAGTTCAGTACATTTAGAGAGTATTTATTAACCAATTTATCTAACATGTATCTTTGAGTAAGGTTTTTGAAAAATTGCTTTAAAATCATGTATCAAATTTTATAGGCAATGATATAAATTGTAATCAACATGGTTTCCACAATAATAAATCATCATTATCTAAAATTCTGAAATGTAGTGATATTACGAATATTTTGATGGAAGGGGATGTTGCAGACATTATGTAGTAGGATTTTAGACAGGCATTTTATACAGTATCTCATTATCGTTTACAAATGAAAATGGAAAATTTTAGCATTTTTTAAATGATAGTAAACATTTTAAGATAATTTTTAACAGCTAGAACTATCAAAATCAAAATTGACAACAATTATACTGAAACACAGAATACACCCCCTGGTGTTCCTCAGAATTCAGTACTGGGGCTTTTGTCGTTTCTAGTATTCATAAATTATTTAACTAATGATATAAAATCAGAAATAGAACCATTTGCTCATTATATCAAACAACTTGTTAGGCCATCATCAAAAGAAACAACACAGATAGATCTTTATAAATTGTCATATTGGGAAGATATTAGGAAATAAAGATTTAATATAGAAAAATGTAACATACTTCATATTGGATGGAAAATCATTATAGTTGAATAGAAATTAAGCAACAGGGAAATCAAAAGAATAAATCAAGAATGCAATCAAACGGTTGACTTTAATGATACATTAAAAGATGACAATCATATTTTTTTTATTGTATCAAAGGCAAATTGACTGATTGGCTGGATATTTTGAAATTTAATTTCATGGGAAGCAAATGTTGTTTTAAAAATCTATAAAGACCTTAAAGAATACTGTACTAAGATCTGGGCCTTTGTGTCTAAACATAGAGATTGGAAAGCATACAAAGAAGACAAAATTAATAAAAATATAAAAGGTTAAAATTATAGGGAAAGATTAGAGAAATTAGGATTATCTACTTTACTAGAAAAAAGAACAAGAGGTTATCTGAATGAAACTTTCAAAATAATTAATGAAATTTCTAATCATGGTAAACATTTTTTCCATATTTCTCCTTGAACTCAAAAAGATAGATTTCAAAAATGTTTTCGTTAATAGAGTAATATATTTTTGGAACAAATTGTCTAATCAGATAAAAAACAATAATTGTGTAGAAAACTTTAAGATTAAATTGGATGATTTCAGAAAAAGATAAATTCTTTAATAAATTACTTGACAGATTTTAATCTGTATATAGAATATTGGTTTTGATTCTTTGTTTTAATGGCATATCAACCTTTGGGAGTTATTTAATGCTAGTTATCCTTGAAGAAGAACAGTAATGGCACTATTTATTCCAGCATGGGATTCAACCCCCCATAGAGTCCAGCATGGGATTTACACCCCCCCCCGCACATAATCGAGCATAGGATTTACCCCCCAGTATAGTCCAACATGGGATACATCCCTCCATATAGTCCAGCATGGGATCTACCCTCCACTCCATATAGTCCAGCATGGGATTCAACCCCCCCCCCCTCATATAGTCCAGCATGGGATTCACCTCCTCCATAAAGTATTGTATTGAATGTATATGTATTTGACTTTAATAATCATTTGTTTGCACAGTTATATTGAATCAAGTATCCTTCCAAATACTAATAATTGATGCACAATTATTCCTATTTAATAATAGATAGTTTCACCTATTTTAATGAAATACGAATCATTTTCAAACAGATCTATTTGATCGATAGATAAGACCCTAATAGTTACAATCACTTTGGGTCAGAGTGGATCTGTTAGTTATGACAATGAAAGGGTAACTCCACATTCCTCAGATCTCCAGAACTGGAGCCTCACCATCAGATGCAGTTTAGTGTCATACCCAAGACAGAGGATAATAGCTGGCAATGCTTCATCTAATAAAAACTTTAGATAATATTACTATTATTATTATTATGTCATCATACAGAGCTGGTGTGTGTGTGTGTGTGTGTATATATATATATATATATATATACACACACACACACACACACACACACACATATATATATAAGCTCAGATTGCATAGACATAGTCAGTAGTTCTTGTTGACTGTCAGTTTCTCACAGATGTGATCATCAAATTTGGCCCAATGATCACACACTAACAGTCACCAAGCACCATTGATTATATCAATGCTATCCTAGCTTAGATATACATCATTTTTTCTTTATCATTAGTATTAATATAATTAAATTTTAGAGAAGAACATCAAATTTTATATAACTTAAAGAAATTCAAGTGAAATTCAAAGCCTGACAATTGGGCATCTATTTGAACAATAACCCAGTGGAATGTTGGTTAAAAATCCTGCTTTTACTCGGTGGTTTAATCTCTATGTCAAACAGTAGAATCTATAAACTCTAATTCAGCAAGAGTGGGCAAAAAACAATATCATGGAGACGAAATAATACAAGAATCAACTAATAAAAATATCCCCAATAAATTAAAAATGGGCACCTGAAGATGATTAGAGTGTACATGGTTGAAACATCATATCAATATGGAATGTCTTATAAAATCATTGAGCAATTTGAAATTTGTACAACTTTTTATCTCTATATGATAGAATTAATTTTTGAATAACATTTATTCATTTATTATAGGGCTCAATCTATGGGTTAAATAGAACTGCATACTTATGCTAAACTGAATTGTTTGAATTTAATTAATATCTATCAGTATATTCATATTTATCTTTAGATATATATATGCAAATTTATAAAATCCTCGTGCAGTTTTAAATTTGTATCACTTTAGATCTCTATATGATAGAATTAATTTTTAAAGAACATTTTTTTAGATTTATAATGACTGAGTATAAAAGTAGAGATGAGAATAATAATAATAATAATAATAATAATAACTCAGCTATATAACTGACTTATTCTTTTTTAACTGGATTCATCAATTAAAAAAAACAAAATGAAAATCACAACTAGTCAAAGGTGAGTAAAATCTATTTTTGGAAAAACAAAGTAAAAAATAACTTCAAAATATTTTAAAGATTCTGGAAATTAACGTCATTAATTTTATGCTGATCAGTCAGTTCTTGGATGGGATCAGTTTCTTTATTTAATGGCATATCAATCTCTGTGGGTTATTCAATGTTTAGTGTTGTTTGAAATGAGTATTATTGTTTAGCGAGAGGAAACCATTTTTGTAGCCAGAGTTTTTGTTGTTGGTAAGCGAGGAAAAGTTTGTTTGGTTCAGCGAGGAAGATGGTGTAACGTATGTGTGTTTACGTTGTGTTGTTTCCTCACCGAGTGTTGTAAGGCCCTCGCTAATGCTTGTTGGAAATAATAAGGTGGTTGAAGATGAAGTAAGATGGCGAAGGTCGAAAGGTGTTGTTATGAATAGTTTTTAGTTGTCTCGCAATTCAGAAGGTGCCATGCGGAGTCACCAATTTATAGCGTTTTGAGGATATTGTTATTTGTTTAGCACTATATATTTTGGGCAACACAAATGAATTACGAAACTTTGCTTTGACAACACAACAACGAAAGTTTTTTATTTGCAGCTTTGAATATGGTTTGTTCTTGGTGCTGCAAGACTCGTGGTGTTTCGGCTTGTTAGTGTTGAAGACGAAATGGCTTAGCGGGATGTTGAGATGGCAGCGTGTTGTTGGACATGTGAGGGATGTGTTTAAAGTCACCGTGTAGTTTTGTATCTGGTTTTTGGAGGAGAGTCTGCGATATCTCCATGTTGTCGAGAGCGGGGTTACGCTCGGATCTACATAGTCAATTTTTGGGGTGACATGAAGTGGTGCCTGTGGAAGGCATGCTGAATGTTTCTAATTTATGTTCAGCTGGGATTCCTCGTAAAGAATCCATAAATTAGATGGTTCCCTCGTTGGGTGTCCATGTTGCTGCTACTAGTGTTAAAGCCACAGTGCGATGTCCCCACTGGGTGGCTTGTTTAGCTAAAAAGCATTGCTAAGCAGGGACGATCAGAGAAACGTCTGTTCTGGTCGTCGTCTCAAGCCGAAGAGACTGGATTTGGCCGCTCACCCGTTTTGCAAGCCGGAAATGAAGGTCCGGGCTGAATAGGATAAGTCATCCTGATTGGGTGAAATTCAGTGTTGAATTAAATTGCGTGCCAAAACAAAATACGAGATTTTCCTCTTCTCTACAAATGTTCAAGCTATCTTTGTGGAAGAACAGTAGTGATACTATTCAATCCATAGCTTAGGGGGAATAAGAGTATTCATGCTTTTCCCAATCTGAAAGTGAATATAATTATACGAGTGGAGTTCAAACTCACTTATTACGATGTCGCAATTTATCAGTCATGACACGACGAAAACTCTCCCCCCTACCTTTTTCAGATATTTATTATAATTAATAATGTTTTGTTTATTTGGGTTTTTTCAATCTTTTTCTGATCAAAACTACAAAGTCTCAGATGTTGAGACTGATAGACAAAATCAATGAAATTGCAAATCTTGTATTTTGAGATAAAATTCAATTAATGAATTTAAAAAATTATCCAAAATCTAAAATATTCATGTGGTACAAATATTCAATTTATGTTACTCACACATTTGTTAAGCAACAATAGAAAGAAACTAGTCATATTTTTATTGATATGATTGATTTTAACGGCATGACAACCCATCTAGAATTATTTTCTACCAAGAGGTTAGGGAATCATGTACATTTACATTTTTTGTGCTGTTGCTTCTTAAGAGGTTTTTGCACGCAGTTATACAATAGCAAATATTCTATCTAAAACAAATAATTTGAACACATATATGGTTTCAAGTATTCCTATCTAATGCTAATAATTCATACACAATTATATGGTTTCAAGTAATTATTTCTATTTGATAATCATTTCTTTGCACAGTTCTATGGTTCCAAGTAACTATTGTGACGGTAAATTAAAATATTCAAGATCCCCAGATGAGCAACCATTTAAAAGCATATGGGAACTGGTGCATTTAAATATTGTTATCACCAAACGGGGAGTTTATTTTTTGCACGTGTGAAGATCCCTCACAAAATAAGTTCCAATTAAGATTCCCCTTTTGGGCATAGGGAAACTGGCAGATTATGTTGGGGTTAATTTGGGGCTAGACTGACCGCCGCTGGCAAGGGGTTTCCAAATTTCACATTACACACACACCCACCAGGCCACTACCTCCTCCTACCCTAGGATAATGGAAGATATGGGCCTCTAGGTTTAGATATAATGATATTAATTATAGTAGTCAACAATTCCGGTTTCCCCTATAATATTTTTAAAGGAAAGAATAGGACAATTTAAGCAAGAATAACATGAGGCGAACAAAGCTGAAAAGAGAGCATGCAATTGACAATTTGACAGACAGACAACACAATGAATAAATTTCAACACGTGGGGGACATTAAAATATGACAAGGTTTTTTTACTACATGCAGACACACGTATTTGCTATATATGTGTCAGCTATATTATCAGCGGATAGTACATAAATACAAATGTCTTTCTTCCTTTTTTTTCTCTTTAAATTGAGAGAGAGAGAATATGTAATAGCAGTACTTAGGAAGGGTGGAGGGAGAAAGTCTTAATGTTTACTTAGCTTTTGACGGGTTCCTTCTGAGAGTATTTTCTCTTTCACAGGCTAGCGGAGTTTTTTTACATAGCTCGGCTTGAATGTGTCTGTCATCTTGTCCAAGAGCTTTCCGCTTCTTCACCCAGAGTTTGGCATGAGACTCCATTCACCGCGACCTCCATTCCAAAACTGACTTTCTTATTCCCTATTTCCGCTGACGAAAAAGGGTGCTACTTCCGCTTTAGGATTCTAGCCAATCATTTAGCCTCTTTCTTCTTCCCTCCGGTCACAGACTGCAAACATCTGTTGGCTTTCATTCTGACCTGGATTTGTTACTTCGGCCGCGAGGAATTGACCTACATTCTTTTCTTCCTTCAACGGCCGGCCAAAGTTGACCTACATTCCTTATTCCTCTTTCAACGGTCAGTCTTTGGCGGCCTGTTAATTCAAACACGGAGGGGTAGTAGAAATTCCTTATTTCTCTCCTCTCAGTGGTAGACCATGTGACACTATCTTTATTTTATAATAATCATTTGTTTGCAAACTGGTTTCAAGTAATTAATTATAATAATCCTTAGAAAACAATTCTAGCTTCCAATAACTTTTCTTAATACAAATCATTCACTGTAATATGGATTCAAGTATTCCTACTCAATACAAATAATTTTTAAACAGTCTCAGTTCAGTTTCTTTTTTTAATGGCATATCAACCTTTGCAGGTTATTTAATACCAAAGCTGTCCTTGTAGAACGTTAGTGATACTATTTAATAGCTAGGGGAATAAAGTGGTATGTACTTTTCCCAAAGAGCATTAGTTGAAAAGTGAATGTAATAGTGCGATAGAAGTGTGAATTTGCTTACTTTGAAGTTGCAGTCGAGCCCTTTAACCATTACACCATGGAGACTTCCTATTTAAACCTATCTGATCCATAAATGAGGCCCTAAGAGGTACAACCTCTTCAGGTGAGAGTGGACCTGAGAGTAAGGGCAATGGAAGGGTTTTCCACACTCTCCAATGCTCCAGAACTGGAGTCTCACCATCAAATATAACATAGTGTCCATCCCAGGACATATTTTTTGTGTGTGTGTGCAGGTGTGTGTTGGTGAGGTGATGAATAAGTAAAGTTGGCAACCTTAGTTGAGGGTAACTCAAAGGCTCCTTTTTCAATAGCTACTACACCGAGAGGGTGCTACTCCATTCGCTGGATTGTTTCATTTTACCCTTGATCCTTAACTTATAATGCTGAGTGTTAAGTAAAGAAGCATCAAGTACCATTTTTTGAGTCTTTAGTATAACTCGACCTGGGATTGAACCCTGGTCTCCCGGACCATTGGCGAACACTCTACTCATTAGGCCAATAGTCAGCATATATTACAAGCCCTGCTAACAGAGCAGTATCTTCATTGCCAGGTTAGTGAGGTTTGTTATTAGTGTAGATAAAAGGTATGTTTGGAAACAGGAGCCAAGAGATCTTTAATTGCAAAATCCACAAGGATTCTGGATCACATGCAGTCATCTTTTGCTTGAGGCTTTAATTGCTATTTACAGTTCATGTAGTCATAGCATCAGTGACCATTGTCTTGATGGCTGTGCAGCTCGAATGGTCAGACACAAAGAAAGAAGGAAATAACAAAATATTATGGAGGGTTCAACAACAGGGCGACCTTTACAGTTAAGAAATCTCAGATTAACAAGAGAAAGCAGAGAGCTGATGAAATAAAATGACAAGTTGCAACATTTAGAAATAATAAGACTTGCTGAAGGCATTCAGTAACTCCACTCTCCAGCCAAAATAACAAACTGACCTTCACTTGGTAGAAAAGCAAAGATTAATACTGTAGTCAGTATCATGTCAGTAGAAATACACTTATTTTTTGACATCTCATACAAGTTTTTTGTTATACTAGACTAGGCATGAACCCATTGGGTTCCTATTGTAAGTCCAGGATAATACTATTGCTTCTATTTTGAAAAGATTCAAAATAGTTTGCTTTGGTTTTTGTTTAATGGCATATAAACTCCTTACGGGTTATTTAATTCTGATATTTGATTCATTTATAAAAGTTTTGGTTTATTTGCTTAACAGCACATCAAATCTTTATGGCTTATTTAATGCTGGAATCTGATTTATTTGTAAATGTTTTTTCATAATCATAACTATATTTTCAATGTTCCATCTCATATCATTTTTATCATACTTTTTACTTTACTATTATAACTTGTACATGCTGTTATGTGGTTTCAAGTATTCCTATCTAATACTAATAATATATACTCAATTATACGGTTTAAAATGACTATTCTTACTTAATAATAAATATTTGTTTGATTTTAATGGTATGTCAACCTGTAAAGAGTAATTTCATGCCTTGAGGTGAGGAAATTATGTTTATTGTACAATTATATTTACATTCTTTGTGTAGGTGTTTAACAGTATTTTGCACATAATCATATGATATTGAATATTTCAAATATAAATAATTTGCACACAGTTGTATCGCCAAGGGTCAGGGAGACCAAGGTTCAATCCCAGGTCGCGTCACTCCAAAGACTTAAAAAAATGGTACTTGATACCACCTTGCTTATCACTCAGCAATATAAAGCACGTATCAAAGGTAAAGTGGAGCAATTCAGGGAAAGGAGTAGCGCCCTCTCCTACACCTCAGTGTAGTAGCTATTGAAAAGGGAGCCTTCTGGTCACCCTCGACTACAGTCATAAACTTTACTACTTTGTATGGTTTCAAATATTCCTATCTAATACTAATAATTATTTCTATTTAATAATAATCATTTATTTGCAAACAATTATATGGTTTCAAGTAATTAAAAATAATAATTCTAAGTAAACAATTATAGTTTCAAGTGACTATTCTTAATCCAAATAATTTACAATTATATGGCATCAAGTATTCCTATTGAATACACATAATTTTTAAACTGATCTATTTGACAATTAAATGAGACTCCAACTGGTACTACCACTCCAGGTCAGAATAATGGTGATGAAGGTGTACCCCACACTCCTCAAACCTGGAGCCTTACCACTAGATACAGTTTGGGTTTAGACCCAAGATAACCTTTTGGAGAATGGATTACCCTTCTGCGAGGGACACAGTCGAAGCCATAACGACAGGGTGGATTTGAAGAAAAAGTGATGGATTCTGATTTTCTAGTTATCTCTATCATACTGAGTATTTGAGTATTAAAAAGTCATGTTCAAAAATGAATGCACAGTTTAAATGCAAAAAATAGTAAACTCGAACCACGGTTTAGTTCTATTTAACCCATAGATAGGGCCCTATCAGGTGCTACCACTCCAGACCAAAGTGCACCTGGGAGCGATGGCAATAAAGGGGCACTCTACATTTCCCAAATCTCCAGCATTTCTGGAACCTCTACAGAGAAGCAGTCAGTGTATTCTACAGCCCCAGCTGACTGGGCATGAGGCAATATGGTGGACGACTGGGAATGGTTGATTTGACAGCTACCAAGGGATTTCTTCAAACAGTTAGTAGTGCATTTCTTTAACAATGGTTAGGGGAAATTTTGTTGTACAGTGTGATCTTTGGTAAGCAATGATTCTGCATCCTGTGACCATAACCACAACTTTGATTGCATGGCTTTGATAGCAGTCATCTTCACGTCTTCAAGGGCTTCTATATTGGTGACAAACTCAATCCAGTGGATTTTAAGGAAGATGTTGCGGCTTGTGGAAATGTTTGAGGAGTTATAGATAGTGACAATAAGTGACCCACAACTCTGAAATTTACTTGGTATCACTACTTGCCGATGGCAAAGGGGTTAAAAGAAGTAGCAGTAATAATGTGAAAGTTATTGTCACAGGAAATGGACTTGGCAATCTGAGTTCAATTCCAGGCAAGGCTGTTTGTGTTTCATTTTGCACTAATTCCTTTGGGAAAAGTATAAATTCATTTGTTCTCCTAATGAGTAAATAGTAAGATAGACTGGACCCTTCAGCCTTAGTTAGGCAACCAGTCTATGAGAAAGAAAACTCTGAACTGAAAACCAGCTGTAATTTATATAAAAAAATTTGACCTTGAGTCATATCTTGTATGAGGTGGGGAGGGTGGGTAAATGCACACATTATATATTATATCAACACAGTGTTTCTAAAAATTTTGATATCATTTGAGATTTACTGAGTGTTTTAGAAAAATTGATATCATATTGTAATTTAATAAATTGAATAATTTGAGTTCAAATTTTAACAGCATCAGTAAAAACAACTCAAATTTCTATATTTAAATGCCTTTTCTTTTCTTTTCTAATGAATGACATTTCTATTCCTAAAATGAAAAATCAAAACATTAAAAAGAATTTTGCTGTTAAAATTCAAGATCACTTTAACAAGAATTGGTTATTAGATTATAAAATATCAATTTTTCAGAAACATCCTGTGTGTATATATATATATATATATATATATATATATGTTGTGCTGCTAGCACGGATTTCTCTGACTCTCTCTTGCCATTCGTATATCATCCATTGCTTCTGGCAGGTCTTCATGGTTACATCCTGTGTCTGTACTGAGCTGTTGTAGATAAGTTCTTGTTGGTCTGTGTGAAGGAGTTCATAAGAAAAATGTTGCTTATGAGGTCATCCTTACTTCTCCAGCAGTGTCCCGCATGTCTTTTTATTTTATTTGGATGCTTTTAGAGTTTGGTGGTAGGTGGTTGTACAGCTGCTGTTTTGTGGGATGTTGCTTCCCGGATTTGTTCAACATAGCTCATAGAATTCTTGTGCAATTCCTGTCAAGCTTTTTCTGTCTACGTTTAGTCAGCATCCATGTGGTGTATCCATAAAGTAGTATTAACATAATCACAACTTGGAAGAAATTGCGTTTTAGTTTATTGTCTGACTTCCATATGATTTAGTCTGACTTCCATATGATCAATAAACTACTGATAGCAGTCCATGCCTTCGCTTGACTCACATTGATGTCATTTTTAGTAGATGAGATGCAGCTTCCAAGGTAGGTGAACTTGTCCACTGATTTCAGAGAACTCCCATTTAGATTGAAGATATGCCTAGACTACATACTTCAAACATCAATAGATCTAATGAAAGAAAATGGCTTTACACTAAAAAAAGCAAGAAGCAGACGATATCGCACACAAACTATTACTGACGCAGACTATGCAGATGACATAGCGTTTCTGGCAAATACACTTACCCAAGCTGAATCCCTGCTGTATAATCTGGAGCAGGCAGCAGGTGGCATTGGCCTCCATATATATATACAGAGAGAGAGACAGAGACAGAGAGTGAGAGAGACAGAGAGAGCATCCAATATTAGACAATGTGATAATAATTGCACTATCTATTCTTAAAATCTTATTCTACTCTATGGTAAATTTAAATTTAAAGAACAAAAAAAAAGGAAAGAAATTTATGGAACAATTTTTTTTAACAATTTAGTCCTATTAATATTTTTTTAAAATAATAAACAAAAGCTTTTCATCGACAACAAATATTTATCCTTGAAATATGGCAAATATTGCAACATAAATAAACATTATTTGTTTATCTTAATTTGTTTGTATCTTAGTGACCATTTCAAAGTTGAATCATTTGAATATATATGCTGGTTGGTTGGGTTTTATGGCATATCAAACATTGTAGGATATTTAATGCCAAATCTTTTATATATATATATATATATATATATAAGATATATATATATTAGATATATGATTGGTAAACACATTTTGTTGATAACATTTTTTAAAAAGCCTGAGGTTTTCTTTTTTTTTTTTTTGCACACAATTAAATCGTTTCCAGCATTTCTATCTAACATGAATAATTCTATTTATTTGCACAGAGTTAAATAGTTTCAAGTATTGCTATCTAACACTAATTTTTTGTTGAACACAATTCATTTGTTTGCACACAGTTAAATGGTTCCAAGTATTGTTATGTATCCCTAACAATTCAATTAAACATCTGTCATTTATTTACACACAGTTAAATGTTTAAACTTCTATTTCTAATAATTCAATTTAATGCAAGTCATTTGTTTGCACAGTTTAAATGTCAAACAGTTCTGTTTGACCCCTAGATAGGACCCTATTAGGTGCTACCACTCCAGGTCAGAGTAGACTTGGGAGCAATGGCAATGAAGGTGTACTCCATATTACCCAAAGCTCCAGGACCCAAAGCCTCACCATCAGATGGTTTAATGTAATATCCAGGACACTTGAAGGAGTCTAACCCCTCTACAGAGATGCAGTTGGTGTATTCTACAGGGCTGCATATATATATATATATATATATATATATATATACACATACACACACATGTATATACTGGCCCGTTGGCATTATAGAGTGTTCACCGATGGCCCAGAAGATCGGAGTTGAATCCCAGGTTAAACCATACCAAAAACTCAAAATTTGGTACTTGATGTCTCCCTTCTTAACACTCAGCATCATAAGCTATGGATCAATAGTAAGTGGAGCAAAGAGTGACACCCTCCTCAATACCTCAACGTAGTAGCTATTGAAAAAGGAGCCTTTGAGTCACCCTTGACAACAGTCAGCCAACTAATATGCATATATATATATATATATATATATACTAGCTGTACCTGGCCATGCGTTGCTGTGACTCAGTTTGTTTAAATGGGGAAAAAAAAAAAGAAAATGCATGTTTCTAATATGTTTAATTTTCCAATACTTGTGGATATACAATATTCTTGGTAGTTCCAGTTTCCGTGTAGATAAAGAGATTGTCTGGATTGCCGACTCTGGAACAGGCAACATATGATTGCCCATGCGAGAAGCAATCAGTGTGTAAATATAAGCCACACAATTCTAAAGATTGTCCCTGTGCTTTGTTGATCATGATTGCAGATGCCAATCGAATTGGGAATTGCAATCTCTTAAATTGAAATGACATATCTGTTGGAATCATATGAGGACATCTTCACCTTTGAAAGGCTCTGTCAAAATTTTTGCTTCTATGATGTTGGTCATTAATTTTTTTACTGAAAGACGTGTGCCATTACAAAGCTTGAGCTGGTTAATATTTTGCAACATGATAATTGGCACACCATAAAATATTCATAAAACAACAAAATAAATGGGATATCAATAGTGAAAAAAAAATTTAAGAATAAGTTTTTAGAATAAAAAGAAATTTACTTACTACTGAACCAACGAAATATGGCTTAAAGTTTATTGACAAAAGAAAACTTTTTAAGGAATGTCTTTCATTGAAGTTAAACAAAAAAAGAAATATTGAAAAAATAAAATAAAATATTTAGTAAACAATTAGTTACTACTGAACCAACGAAATATGGTTTAAATTTTAGTGTTTTATCGATAATAATAAAATGAAAGAAAACTTATTAAGAAATGTCTTTCATTGAAGTTTAAGAGAAAAAAAAGTAATGTTGAAAAAAGAAAATAAAATATTTAATAAACAATTCATTACAACTGAACTAACGAAATATGGTTTAAGAAAGAAAACTTTTTAATGGATGTCTTTCGTTGAAGTTAAACAAAAAAAAAGGAATGTTGAAAAAATAAAAGAAAATATTTTGTAAACAATTCGTTAGAATAAAAAGCAAATTTACTTACTACTGAACCAACGAAATATGGTTTCAAGTTTAATGTCTCAGTTTAAGTCAACCAAAAAAGAAAGGAAAGTAATAAAAGCAGAACAAAAATCACATGTAAAATTCTTGGAAAATGGAAGTAATGTTTACCTTCATAATTCGTGTTTGGCTTTTCTCGGAGAAAAATGACTTATTAAAAATATTTTTTTTAATTATTGTAATATTTTTGGATAATAAGTATATAAAAACACTCCTGAATTTGAATAAAATACTCTCAGAAAATTTTAAACCAATTAGTGGTATAAAACTGGAGATTATCGGTTGTAACCAACATTTACATTTATATATATATATATATATATATATCAATACATATTTGATTGAACATTATAGACATTTTTTGTCTACATATTTTTTGTTAATGCTTTTAAGTTGCCATATTGATCTTATGATATCCAGTGGGAATATCTCAATAAACCTTCCATAATTAGTTATTTCCCAAGTACTTTTTGCCCTACCTTGAGCCATCATCAAGGGAGGATGTATTACAAAAGTGATGTAACTTTTGTATATACATTACTACTTTATAAGAATGAGCATTTATACTGGTGTATTGTGTAGCTGGATATCATTAGGTCAATATGGAACCTTGAAGGATTAACAAAAAAATATGTACACAAAAAAATATCTATAATGTGCAATCAATTATGTATCAATGAAGGAATACTGCCCATATATGTATTTATAAAACAACACATGATATTGAGAGGGCTAAAAAAAAACATTCATGATTTCTGCTATTGCAAAAAAAAAAAAACGAGAATATTTTAATCGATACAATTTCTAGTAGATGGGTGACCACACATTTTGGCTTGCAGGCTACTTTTAAAATGACCCAGTAAAATGATCTACCTATGTTAAAAAATGTTAAATATATTTAATTTATACTGAGTATATTTTGTATATAAATTTTAATTAACAGCAGACTGGCCTCCTTGTATATCAATTATGTTGCACCTGCCAAAGGAAGAATAGATGATAGGCAATTATCTAAAAAAATTTTCTTTTGAATAGTGTACAACCTAGCCGTGCTTACCTTTGTGATTTACCAGTCAATTGCATCAACATGTTAGGTATCTCAATTTTAGAATATTAAAAGCGTTATGATGACAATGGCTCCTTTATGTCTACAACTCCAGGACAGCTACATAAAACAAACTCCTTGACAGAATCAGGCAAAGCTTCAAACAGATTCTTCTTCTGTCAAATATTTCATCACCAAAAAGAACAAAAAAAAAACTATACTAGCTTTTGTAAGTGAGCACTTTGTCTGAATCAAGGAAAATTAGGCAAAAGTGCTCTTCAATGATGAAAATATTGTATTTGATGGCTTATAAAATGCACATTTTGTTCCCAAGAAATGTCCTATAAAATTACTTGCTTAGTCAACTGGGGCTGTAAAATACACTGACTGCTTCTCTGCAGAGGGGTAAGACCAACCCCCTCAACAAATGTCCTGGATATGACAGTAAACAATCTGAGGTGAGATTCCAGTAATGCTGGAGCTTTTGGGAATGCGGAGTACCCCTTCACTACGATCGCTCCCAGGTCCACTCTGGCCCAGGGTGGTAGCACCTGATAAGGGTCCTATCTATGGGTAAAAAAAAACTGAACCATGGTCTTAAGAGTTTACTGTTTTTGCATTTAAACTGCGTATTCATGTTTAACAGAATTGTTTAAAATAGAACTGTTTTGACATTTAAACTGCGTACTTATGCTAAACTGAATTATCTGAAATAAAACTGTTTTTACAATTAATTCTGTGTATTGCTCAGTCAGCTGGGGCTGTAGAATACACCGACTGCACTTATGCAGAGGGGTAAGACCACCCCATAATGAGTTTCTTGGATATGACACTAAACAATCTGATGGTGAGGTTCCGGTAATGCTGAAGCTTTGGGCAATGCGGAGTATCCCTTCACTGCCATCGCTCTCAGGTCCACTCTGGCCCGGAATGGTTGCACCTGATAGGGCCGTATCTATGGGTTAAATAGTACTAAACTGTGGTTTCAAGAGTTTACTGTTTTCACATTTAAACAGCATATTTATGTTAAACAGAATTGTTTAAAATAGAACTGTTTTGCCATCTAAACTGCATACTTATGCCCGAAATGGTAGCACCTGATAGGGCCCTATCTATGGGTTGAATAGAACTAATATGCATACTTATGCTAAACTAAATTACTTGAAATAGAACTTTTTTTATATTTAAACTGCATACTTATGCTAAACAGAATTGTTTGATATAGATTTTTAACATGGAAACTGTACTTACAAGAACTGTTTTTGACATTGAAACTATACTCACACTAAACTGAATTGTTTGAAATAGAACTGATTATTCGTATAAAAATGCATTTGGCATTAAATAACCTACAAAGTTTGATATGCCATAAAAACCAACCAACCAACCAACCAACCATAAAATCAGACTGCATCTTATAAGGTCAAGGGTTAGTTTTTGGGTTATTGGCTAGGGGAATTCTAGTGTTGCAGTGACCTTTAAATTAAACTGCAAACATCTCCACAAATGTAGACACTGTGATAACTGCTTCTATACCAGCAATGGCAACTCTTTTCTATGGTAACAATGTATATCAGTAGTACTCACCAATACTTCAGTTAAATTACAGCAGTCAGGAAAAAAATTAAGTAACTATGTTTAACCATGCATGTACCTAAACAAACCTCTTAAATGTAAAATATTGGGATTTAATAAGGATCTGAAAATATATGACACTTTAAAAATATTATTTATAGTAGCAGGAACCATTTCCTAACTATATCATTGAACAGTGTGTTATTCCTTCACTGAGAACATCTCCTGTCCTTGGGTCCATCTTTATGCAAGATAATGTCTCTTGTCAGATTGTAAAAATGGTAAAACATTCTCCAAAGCTAAAAACATTTAAGTTACAGCTCAAAGTTTACATCTCAACCCATTTGAGAATCTTTTGAATATCCTTGATATAATGTTGGGGCAAGGAAACTGATGACATTGATTGATTTATGGCAAAAACTACAGGAAGAATGGAACAAAATCAGACTCAAAAACTAACAAATTAGTGAAATCATGTCACCTTTATATATCTTATTCTGTATTAAGTTCATTATATTGTTGATATAATTGACACAGAATTTACAATTTTGTGCTTGAATTTTTAATAATAAACATTTTTTATTCAATGATTTTCTTTTGCTTTGTTTTATTTTTTGAAAATTTACAACAGTTTGAATTAAATTACGAAAAGTATTCAATGAAATTTTTATTGAATCTGTAAAATTGGAATTTTTTTTATTTCTAAAACATTTCGTTAATAATATTGAATGTTGCTTATATTAGTTCATATTTGCAATGTAAAATAAAATAGAAATAATTGATTTTATCAACAGTGCTCAATATCAAGGATAGAGTCGCTATAAAATCAAATTGAGACTAGTTAAAATTACATTTTTAAAATGTATAAAACTGGATGATTAACACAACCTTGTATTGCATTACTGACAATTTATATATATATATATATATATATATATATATATATATATAAGCAAACACTAATGATTATGCCAATGGGCTGGTGTGTGTGTGTGTGCATATATATATATATATATATTACACAAACACACATACACTGGCCTCTGGGCATAATGTTAGAGTGTTCACTAATGATTTGGGAGACCAAGATTCAATCGCAGGTTGTGTCATGCCAAAAACTCAAAAAATGGTACTTGATGTCTCCTTGCTTAACACTCAGGATTACAAGGTATAGATTAAGGGTAAAATGGAGCAATTCAGGGAAAGGATAAGCACCCCCCCAACATCTCAGTGTAGTAACTATTGAAAAGGGAGCCTCTGAGTTGCCCCTGCCTACAGTCAGCCAACCTATATATATATATATATATATATAATTTGTTTGAGAATTATTATTATTAGATAGAAATACTTGAAACCATATAACTATGTACAAACAAATGATTATAATCTACATTGATTCTTAAAACATTAAGGACTTCAGTCAAAAATGAAGAAGGGTTGACATATTGTAAAGCCAACCAACTTCAGCCTAGTGTCTTCCCAGGAAATTCTTATTTTCCTTTGACTGGTTTACCTAATTTATAAGCCTCTTCTACTTGGTGGTATATCCATTGTCAAGTAAGAGTAAGAGAGATGTATGAGACTGTCTTTGCTGTTACATTTTGAAAGCCTTTCTATAAGTTTTTGTTGGTCATATAGTGCCAGCAGATGTTTAATAAACTTTGCTTGCCATATTTTATTTAAGAAAATATTAACAAATATTTGTTATACTTTATTTTCAGTGACAATAGTTTTACTGATATTATTTTACCGACTAATTCTAAACATTTCCGCTCACAGAAAACTTCCTGATACATGAAACGCTCAAAAAGAAAATGCAGATTTATTGTTGTTGAAAAAACTAGGTTCCAGTATTAACAGCTGAAGGGAAATAACTCTCGCTTCCCCCACAAAAAGAAGAAAAAACGACTTTCTTTTTGTGCAAAGTAAAAAAAGGTTTTATTTCAACGAAAATAAACATCGTATTTCCAATTTTCAAAAATATGATTTTTTTTTAAATCAGAAAGTTTCACAAAATTTTTTTTAAATAAATAAATAAAAGAATAATAGTATTTATTTGGTTTAAATACTGTTTGAATAAGAAAATTGCATTCATTCATATTTACATTTTTTTGTGTAATTGTTTCTTAACTTTTTTTGCACACAACCATATTATTTTTATATATATCAAATATTCCTATTTAATACAAATAATTTGCATACACTTCTATGGTTTCAATTTTTCTATCAAATACTAATTAGATGATTTCAAGAAACTATTTCTATTTAATAATTGTCATTTGTTTGTCCACAATTATTTTTTCAAATAACTGATAATAATAATTTTTAGTAAACAGAGTTTCAAATAACTTTTCTTATTACAAATAATTCACAGTTGTATCATTTCAAGTATTCCAATTCAATACTAATAATTTATAAGTAATTATTCCTATTTGATGATAATCATTTGTGAGGACATTAATAAGGTTTCATCCTTTTTTATTCAATACTAATTATCTTTTAAAAGATCTATTTCACCCCTAGATAGGACCCTAACAGATACTATCCCTCTGGGTCAGAGTGGACCTGGGAGTAATGGCAATGAAGAGATACTAGACATTCACCAGATGTAGGTTAATGTCATAGTCAGGGCACAGGATTTTAATTAGCATTTCATGCTAATCTCTATATTTAGAATTTGAAGGCTTAAAAATTGTCCTTTAGCATGAACACAGATCATAAAAAATGATCATTGGATTGGAAATTAATTTATTCTCTAAGTTGGGGCATTTTAAGTGTATTGCTCTAATAAAAACTCTCATTATCACGTGTTATATATATATATATATATATATATACACACACACACACACAAATATATACATACACACACATGCATATATATAAGTTAGCCGACTGTCAAAGGCAACATGAAGGCTCCCTTTTCAATAGCTACTATACCAAGGTGTAGGGGAGAGCATAACTCCTTTCCCTGGATTGCTCCACTTTACTCTTGATTCGTACTTTATAATACTGAGTGTTAAGCAAGGAGGCATCAAGCACCATTTTTTGAGTCTTTGGTATGACTTGGCCCTGGGATTGAACTTTAGCGTCCTGGACCATTGGCGAACATTCTAACCATTACATATACATACACACATACACAGACACATATATACACAGACACACAATGTGACCAAAATATACTGAGAGAGAATCTTAATTTTTTAGACATTTAAATGAAAATGTGAGCCGTTTAGCTACTTATCTAATAAAATAATGAAACAAGTCAGTGCCAATTTGAAAAAATATGAAGGACAATTTCTGCATCTCGTGTTGCTATGTGAGTAATATGATAGCCTAAAATTCTACACACTTATTATTCAGGCCGTGTCATTTATGAAATATCAAGTGTGATGATGATGATGATTATAATGATATAAAGCTATTAAATCTAAAGAAAAAAATTTGTATTTGATGAAATTTTATAAAATTTAAATCTATTAAAATATCTGAAATAAAATAACATGTGAAAAGAAAATTGATTTATCTTTAAATCAACCTTTCTTTACTTGGGCCCCATCAAAAGTTAAATAGGGATTTCACATGATAAATGGGAATATATATATAATATTGTTTTCCTTCATATGTATTTTTTACTTTTCTTTTTTTGCTTGGGTTTTATGACATATCAACACTAGTAGATTATTTAAATGCTAAATCCTGTTTATAGATATAGATATATAAGATTTATAAGCAAATAGTTTGTAAGTAACATTTTAAACAAACCTGAGCTCATTTGTTTCCACACAATTTAAGATTTCAAATATTTCTTTCTAACACTCATAATTTTATCTAATATTAATGATTTGTTTGCATGCAGTTAAATAGTTTCAAGTATTGCTTTGTAATACTGACTGATGTTGAATTAAATTGTTAATTCAATCTAACATCAATCATTTGTTTGTACACTATTGAATAGTTATACATTTGATTTGTAAGTGAATAGTTTGTAGATGATTTTATTTTAAAATAGGTTAAAATTAATTTGTTTGCACGCAGTTAAGTATTGCTATTGTTTGCACACAGTTAAGTATTGCTATTGTTTGCACACATTTAAGTATTGCTATTGTTTGCACACATTTAAATGGTTTCAAGTATTATTTAACACTAATAATTCTATTTAATACCATTTATTTACACACAATCAAATGGTTCCATGTATGGTAATGAAACAGTAATAATTCAATCTTTGCACATAGCTAAATAGTTTAAAACATTCCTATCAAACATTTAGTTTTATGTGGAGACAGTTGAATGGTCAAAGAGTACTATTTGCTCCATAGATAAGACCCTATCAGGTGCTACCACTCCAGGTTAAAGTGGACCTGAAAGTAATGGCAATGAAGGAGTACTCTACATTTCCTAAAGCTCCAGGACTGGTTTAGTGTTATATCCAGGACATTTGTGTGTGGGTGTATTACTCCTTTGCAGAGATGAAAGTGCATTCTACAGCCCGAACTGACGGGGTTATACTTATTAAGATGTGCAATATGAGATAGAGCTGTTATAATATTCATTGAAAACAAGATACTATAATTGCATCATAGTACGGAAGAATCAAACAAATAGCAGCAGACTCTCAAAATATGTTTGATGAAAAAAAAAAAAATGAGTACAAAACCTCAAAAAAAAAAAAAAACAAATACAGAAACAAAACATTGTTACATGCATAAAAGAAAAACTTTACATAATCATCAATGAAAATAAAAACAATTTTCTGAACAAAAGGAATGAACTCATTTCAAAATACAGACACAAGAACAAATTACAAATAAAAAATATATATATTCTACTGTGGATTTTAAGGGCTCTAAATTTAGCAAAATGTATAAAAAGGTTTAGGGTAAAGGTTTAGAAAAAGGAGTTTTCTATATAATTAAATTCTTCATCTAGATATTTTGGGGAGCATATATGAAGGGCTTGGCTCTTTGGTCGAGTGTTCACCAATGGTCCAGGAGTAATACCAAAAACTTTTAAAATGGTACTTGATACCTCCTTGCTTAACACTCACCAATATAAGGTAGGTATCGAGGGTAAAGTGGAGTAATCCAGAGAAAGGAGTAGTGCCCTCCCCTACACCTCTGTGTAGTAGCTATTGAAAAGGGAGCCTTCTGGTCATCCTCGACTACAGTCCCCAACTTTACTTACAACTTACTAGTATTGGTGTTGTGGTGGAAATAAAAATGTATGTGGTCATTTTTACAGGTAGGTTTACAAACTGTGAAATTCTAATTTGTCACTATTCTTTATAAGTAAGACATCTAAAAAAAGGTAGAGTATTGTTGGATTCAAGTTCATACATATATGGAAAGTTTTTGCTCAATTTAAAGCCCTGTTTATAAAGTACCAATGTTCTGGGTAGGTAAACCAAACTATTTAAAGATAAAATAATAATGATCCTCTCTCTCTCTCTCTGTCTCTCTTTTTTTGTACACTACCAAAATTTTGATGCTTGTAATGAATAGCACAAAAAAATTCCATTATTTCTGTATTTAATATACGAAAATGTAAAACTTATATTCACCACCAAGTTAAGAGTAAGTTTCAGTCATTTGCTTCATATTTTTATAGGACAATACCTAAAATTACATTCTAGCAATCAATCATCAGAAATAATGGAAATTTTATTTGTGGTGTTTTCCAGAACAATATCAAAAATATTTTATTTCATGACATTTGATTTACATACACATTTCCAATGAAAATATACATTACTAGTAGATTTCTCTTAATTGACAAAATTAATGAATAAATAATTATTGAATTATAATAAAACATTTGTGGTACTTTAAAAGTTTCTACAAGAAATTTTTGAGGCTAGTTTTCTTAATTAATAATAATAAATAATAATGATAAATAAATAAATAAATAAAAAGTGAAACAATTATATATAATAATATATAATTGATTCACTTTTTATTTTATAAATATCATAATTATTTTTTAATAATTTTGATTGTTTTTTTTTTTACTTAAAAGTTTCACATTAAGAAAAAATAAAGATGATTTAAAGGGGAAAATACATTTTCTAATTTCTTATATATATTTTTTCTATCAAAAGTTGGCATGAGAGGTAGGGGGAGTACTAGGATATTAAAATGAAAATATTTTCGTGGTAGAATATCAACATTCAAATGAATCTTAAATTTTTGCCCCTTTCAGGATCCGAACGGTGAAATTTATCAAATTTCAATCGCCGGGCATTTCCTAGTCGCAACTCTAAATCGAACGAGGAGTCGGAGTCGATTTAAAATTATCTACAACCAGGAATTTTCATCTTTTTTAATGACATGTTAACCTTCCTGGGTTATTTAATGCTAAAACCATCCTTCAAGAAAACCAGTAGTGGTACTCTATTAACCCACTGCTGAGGTTTCATCTTCAACACTTGTTGATCCTTTTAAACAAAATAACTAAGTGTTTTTTCTTTTCGAAGTTGGGTGTCGGATCAATTACGATAAAATGAATCTTAATTCCGACCTAAACAAAAAGAATCTCTATATTATTAAAAAATAAACAAAAAAAAAAAACCACTATAATTAATCTTAAATTCTTTCATTAAAATCTACATTCGGCAAAATGTTCAACCTTAAGACGGGACCGAACTTTTACCTACTGAAACCCTAAAAGCGATGAAATTTAAGGCCACTCACTAAAAAATTCTAATATAAATGTTTTATTCATAATGAGGATATGTGACCCTCAGTTATAGACAAGTCCAGAACTGATCTTAAACTTACTTAGAGAGAAGGGAAGATTATTTTTTTTTTTTTAAATTAATTCAAAAACGTATCGTTATTCTTCATTGCTGAGTGAACAGACATATCAACAAGTTTTAAGAAAAATAAACGAACTTTTGAGTGAAATCTTTCTTGTTTAATCACACACACAAACAGCAGGTTAAGAAATTATTTTACGAACATTTTCATTGATTTTATCAAACAAAACACAAAAACACCTCAACTACCAATTTTCATACAAATAATAGGTTTTACGAAGGAATTTTTAAAAAATTCTATATGAAGTGAGTTAAGTTACTTGTAATTGAAGTTAACCCAAGAAAAACTCATTTAAAATTGGTGGTTCATATTTTTGGTTTACTCCCAAAAGAAATCCTAATTTACATTGATAAAAAAAAAAAACTCAGAGCATTATAATAAACTTTAATATTTTTTTTCTACTTTGGAAATAGTAAATTTTACAATCGCTTTATTTGTTTTATATCATTATTTCCAGATGAAATATTGAGCGAACATGATTAAAGTTTTTAAAATAAATTCGTCTTGTTGGGATGACACCAATAAATAAATCCCCTTTTTGATTAACTAAGTTGGTTTCATTGAAATTTTGTCTTTTGATGACGTTAGAGAAAAAAAAAGATATTTACCTGGAAGATGAACTAAAATGCAACACTTCCTCAAATTCAACTAGTGGAACTGAGAAGGTGCCCGGTAGAAATTGCACAGCTGGGGAGCGAATTGTAAAGGGACAATTAAAATAAATGAACTCTTCACTGAAACTAAGTATTCTTCCTCTAAATTCAAATATAACCGTTTCTCACCTCCTCTAAGAGACTAACAAAGTATATTTATTTAAAATAAAAATTACATTTATATTTAATTTATTCAAGTTTTTGCCGTTGTTTTTTCAGATTACTGTTATTTCAATGAAATAATCTAGTCTTTTTCCCCCTCTCTCCTGCAATCAAATAATGTCAATAGAAACCCAAACCCATTCAAAGTAATCTTTCAACATGATCCCCGAACCATTTACTAGAAATCCATCCCAGATGATGTTGATATACCGTTAAAAACTAAAACTCTTAACTACAAAGTGTAAATATAGACTCACAAAGTATGTTATTCACTAACCTATACACAAATACCCCAAACAGGTTGATATGCCATTAAGATTTATCAACAATTTACAACAATCTGCTGGACTTTCTCAGTAACAAGTAAAAATTCTGAAGGACACGGTGGAAGTTAAAAATGAGTGGCAAAGATTTATCAAGAATTAAGAAAAAATGGTTTTTGAAGAGAAACCGACAAATATCCTTTAATTAATTAAAAAAAATACTAAGTGAATACCAAGAGAAATAAATCGCCACTCTGAAGATTTCAGTTTACCATTTGTTGGCCAATTTAAGGTCTACTCTTAACATCCAACATTTTTCTAATGAACTACATTGAAAATTCAAGAACTACATTAATATTTGAAAGTGTTTAACAACTTGTAGCTTAGTGAAAAAAAAAAATTAGATCACCTCCACATTAGACTTAAAAAAAAAAAAAATTCCTAGTTTGGTAGCTTACCTTTTAAGAAAATAATCAGGCACATTTCATTATCAAGATTCCCGAGATGCTTAAACCATTCATTAAACCTTAAAATGAGAGATTTTAAAGTATACAAAATATCAACATAACCAAGTGAGTGACTTTTCGTAGAGTATGAGTGGCCCTTAAAAGGGCCGTTAAAAATATATTTCTGGACGAGTTCTATAACGAACTTATTTGCTGCTGGTGTATTTAGTGACAGCTTTTGTGCCTTCAGAGACTGCGTGTTTGGCCAATTCTCCGGGCAGAAGGAGACGAACAGCGGTCTGTACCTCACGGCTGGTGATGGTGGAGCGCTTATTGTAGTGGGCGAGACGGCTGGCTTCAGCGGCGATTCTCTCAAACAAATCGTTGACAAAACTGTTCATGATAGACATGGCTTTGCTGGAAATACCAGTGTCAGGGTGAACCTGTTTCATGACTTTGTAGATGTAGATAGAATAGCTTTCCTTCCTCTTCCGCTTCTTCTTCTTGCCATCAGGGCGGCTGGACTTGGCCTTACCGGCCTTCTTAGCACCTTTCGAACTGACCTTGGGGGGCATGTTGAATACTCAAACCGAAATATTTCAGCTGACAAGCAACTCCAATATTTCGTTTATATAGTGAGTAATTATGCTCAAGGCAAGCGCTATGACGGAATTTGAAATAACGCGCTGCTTAATATGATTGGCTGGAAATCCCGTATGGCTTTTTTTAAACCAATCGGATTTCTTATAACAAACGTAGGAATTTTGAACAATGAAAAACTTACAGCTGATTGTTTATGTGATCTTTGCCTGAAGGAAAATGCGGAAAAAATTTTCACAAGAGATAAATAGATAATTATAAAGTAGTTTAATTACTAAGAAATGTTTCAGATGCATTTGTTCTGTTATGTGAAGAGTGGGAAGATTAAGTCTCTAGTTTGTGTAAAATTTCTTGAAAAAAAAAAATTTATACATTATATATATATATATATATATATATATATATATATATATATATACACACACACACATCAACTGTAGTGTTTTATATGAATTAAGTACGAGGTTTGTTATTTACAAAAATTTGCTTAGATACAACTTAAATTCCGACTTGGGAAGTCACAACACTTGGATTGCTGGCAGTGCCTGCTTTTATTTAAGTCGTTGGTCACCTATCCAAGTAATGAACACGATCATCACTGCTTAATATGGAAGAACATTTATATTAGTCAAATCTTTAGAATCAAATAGGAATAAATCTTAGTTTTACGGTTATCTTTACCGATTTTAAATTTCAAAGTTTTGTTTTTACTATTTAAAAAAAAAAAAAAAAAAAAAAAAAAAAAAAAAAAAAAAAAAAGTTTACTGTGCTCCTGGTTCCCGTGAAATATCTAAAAGTATTTAATACTCTACAGCTGAAAGGTGTGCAAATTAACGATTTGAATATTGTGTGCGAGTTAAAATTGTTATTTTAATTTTTTTAATAACATATCTACAACCGGTCGCTAACTTATAAGCAGGTGAGGAGAAAACTAAAAAATATTTCGGTTAATTTGTAGAGAACTGGCGTTTTTAAACAATCAGGAAAACTTATCCACTAATGTATAATTATTAAATTTGTATTTTAAGAGTCATTTCTCAAAACTACTTTCCTGCTTCTTTTAAATAAAAACTCTCCCCCTTTGTTTCTCTTAATCTAAGTGTGGATATCTACCTACATATCAAGGTTAAAATAAAAAAAAAATAAAAAAAAAGCCTGCAATTCGGTCGTTTTGTCATTTCGACGACAGAAATGACTTAGTTGTTACAGAATCGAGATTCTCGATTGATTTAATAGCAAGAATATCAGTTGCGTGTGAAAGTATTAGGTGTTTAGCTCAAATCTAATTGGAATAGGCGGCATCGCTTAGACTTTATTGGCATAAAAAAATAAAAATAAAAAACACACGCACAACATTTCTTACCCATTCTCAGTTATTTTTGTTGCATGGATAAAAATTCAAGGTTTCCGGTGAAAAAAAAAAAAAAAAAAAAAAAAAAAAAAATCAGTCACCCTAATGATTAGATTAATAAGTAATTTACTAAACTCTTTTTGCTTAGATGTGGCACAAGGCCGAATTAGGGGGTGGGCACCCAATAAGACTCGAACTCACTCGTGCAGGTTTGCTATTACACTACGTAAGGTGCCCCTATTTCGAGTAATTAGGAGTCAAACAGTCCAGAGAAAAATGGGCCATGTAACAGCAAGTTTTATGTTTAAAAAGTCATTTAAAGTATACGTGTTCGCGCCACGTTTAATTAGGCAAACATTTTAACCAATTTACCTTTGTGCATAAAAAGTTGACGATCTTTGATAATTTTTGAGTTCAAGTACATAAAAATCGTACACTTCCATAGTTCAGATTCGTGGGAAAAAAAAAAATTAAATAGTATAAGTAAATTTAATGGCCGGGTCATGTCCTATCCACCCGAATGCAAGTCACAACCAAGCCAGGATTAGTTTGTTTTTCTCTCCTAATTCAAATCTGAACTGGAAAGCAACCTATAGTTAGGAAGAGAAGCGTCTTGAAAGATTTTCACATTTAAAGACTAAAATAAGTTGTTAGGTAGAGATTACATTTAAAGTACGAGTCAAAGAGAAACACGGGGGGGGGTGTAAAGCGTTTGGTATACACGAACACATACATTACGATCACTTTCCATGACAGGAGGCATGAGGGAATTTACTCACGAAATAGTTATTCTGAACATCCTTAAAAGGATCAAAATCAGAGTTACTGTCTTCACAGGGACAATCGTTTTTATATATCGTTTTAAACTTAAGTAGCATGAGGTTCATCCACGCAAACCGTCAGTCTTGCAGCTAGTAAAGTCGGTAGAGAGTTCAATCCTCGTTAAATATTCCGTGCTTGTGTCGTCAGAATTAAGCTGATAGTAAAACCTTGAAGTGTCTAATATTCGTAAACTGATAATTATGCGTTTTTGTTTTCACATCTATAGTACCAGTTTAAAGTGATTAAGTTACATATTTACAGTACTTTACATAAAAGGCGAAATTAAGAGTTTTCAGCATTTAACCTACGTGATTTTACAAGAAAAAAATTACTCATAAGAAAAAAAAGCCTTCCGAAAGTAAAAGCAATTCGTAAATAAACGGTAGAGTTTTGGACTTCCGAGAGATTTTTGGTGGCCCTGAAAAGGGCCGTTTTAATGGTTAATAGGGAGAAAATAAGTGATTTAAGCCCTCTCACCGCGAATACGGCGGGCAAGCTGGATGTCCTTGGGCATAATGGTCACACGTTTGGCATGAATGGCGCACAAGTTAGTATCTTCGAAGAGACCGACCAAGTAAGCCTCGCTGGCTTCCTGCAAAGCCATGACAGCAGAACTCTGGAAACGGAGATCAGTCTTGAAGTCTTGGGCGATTTCACGCACCAATCGCTGGAAGGGAAGTTTTCTGATAAGAAGCTCAGTTGATTTTTGATAACGTCTGATCTCACGGAGAGCCACAGTACCGGGCCTGTAACGATGGGGCTTCTTCACTCCGCCAGTGGCTGGGGCACTTTTACGGGCGGCCTTGGTGGCCAGCTGCTTACGAGGAGCTTTGCCTCCGGTGGATTTACGAGCGGTCTGCTTAGTACGAGCCATGTTGATAGGAAAATGGTACAGTTAGGCGCGAAGCAGCGGTATTTATACTGAGACGGTGGTAAGAGGAGTCGGTCTTGAATTTGCGCGCGCAACTGTTTTAATAGTTAACAGAACAAAGAATTTGAATTTTCTCGCCTTTTTATTGGTTGAAATGATCACATGGTTACGCACTTGTTTAGTATTCAAATTTCTAACGATTTCATATTGGGTAGGTTGAAATTATAGGAATTTATGAATTATTCATATTTTCCTAACCTGAAAGAGTTTTTAAAAAGTTTTATTTTAAAGTTTTATATTCATTTTTTAATATCTAATTTAACTTCGAACACTTTTATGAACAATATTCGTTCTGTTGTATTAAGACTATATCAGTTACATTGGAATTGGAATTCTATACGTATCTTTAAAATAAAAATTGATGATTAGTTCGATATTTAAGCGAAAATTTGTTCAATTATTTAGATATTTTGCACTAGTAATGTGTGTGAGGGAATGTGAAGAAAGAATATATTCAAAGGATGTAATCCTCTTGAATATCTTGTTTTTTTCTTTTTCATATTTACATAGCGTCGATTTTATTTCTATTTCTCTCTCACACACAACATATATATATATATATATATAATAAAAAGGGACGATGTGCATTTCCAACTATGACCCCGTGCTGAAAATCGAACCTTAAGAATTCCAAATTTCTCTTATTAAAAAAAATTTCACTGTCGTTTTTTTTTTTACAAAAAGAAATTCACCACAATTAAAAATTTTTTTAGATTTTTTATCAGCCTTTTTTCTTTCTATTATTACCATTACACATTTTATGATAATAAAATTGTTACTAAAATGACAAAATTTAAAGACATGGTAAATTAGTAACTTTTACATTTTCAAATAATTTTTTTTGCAATGGGTTAGCTTTGTTAGTAACAAGACGCAGACTTGTTACCTCTTGACTTGATTTTTCTTAATCCTGGTAAAAAAAAGGGGGGGATCAGGAAAAAGAAAATGAATCTCAACATATTTCTATACAAAACTTAAACCTAACCGGCCACCATAAAAATGTGACTTTTTTCTGTGGCTTTTTCCCCTTCACTTTATTATATGGATTTGTCTTTTCAATTACAGTTTAATTAGTCATAAAAATTTTGTAGATGATAAAAAAATATTCAAAAAATCTCTTACACTCTATTTTAAGATATGAATTTAACTTAAAAACTTTTTAAAAGAGTGTAAAAAATTAAATGGTTAAATAAAAATTGGGAAGAAGATCAAAAATTGTCGTTGAAAAGTTCTCGAACCGACCAAAAAGAAGGATATGACATACAATCAATTCCACATAAATATTCCTTTATTTAAATACTCATGACACATTATTTATCAAGTTACATTTTCAAGTTACAACAGTTTAAATCAATAAAACAAAATAAATGAGTCGAATTATTCCATTGGTTGAGATGAAAACTTTTCAACTTGTGTGTATAGAAAGAGGATTGAGGCTAAGACGATTTGTTCACTCTTTTCTCTTTCCAAAAGCATTTCAAAATTCATATCTTTTATTTCTCTATAAAGAAAATCCTTTAAAATTATTCATTGTTAAGATATGACAATCCCTCAAATTCTCTCTCTCTCTCTCTCTCTCTCTCTCTCTCTCTCTCTCTCTCTCTGAAACACACACACACAGACGTGCTCGCTCAGCCAGTCGAACATTTTTTAACCCTGGCCTTTTATTAAATTCGAGGTTGGGAGGCGTCATATGACATTTAGCCTAATAACAATCCTATCCCTAGAAAGCCGTTAGAAACAAGCCTTAGTGTGCGTGCGCACACGCGTGTTTGTGTGTGTGTGTCTCTCGAAAGGTTGTAAGGCTCATTCAGAAAGAACAGCCATAGCTGAATATTTTTGTTCTGGCAACACACTCACTTCTTATAAACGCAAGAAAACTAATTTAGATTGCTGTCTTAAATTCTGTGTAGGTGACTGAAACCAATAAATATGTGAAAGGTATGCGACAAATATAAAATCTGGGTGAGGCGTTTTGAACAACCTTCATTGGTTATATTTATATACATACACACACAATGTATATGTTTCATTGGGTGCCCCTTTGAAATAGCCTTGAGCCACATCTAAGCAAAAAGCTTAGTAAATTACAACACACAATGTATATGTAATGATGTGTGTGTTTCTAGCGATGAAGGTTTATGTAGAACCAGCCACACTTTTTGGATGAGTTGATAACAAGAATGATGCACCAATTTGCCACAGATTCTCTCTCCCCAGTTTTTAAATTCAGATTTTTCCCTTCTTTTAGACGAGCTGTCATACACACACACTTGTCCTACATTAGCATTCACCATAATAAGAAAAAATTACCTTTGGTAGTCCCAAAGTTGAAATCGAAAAGAGTTGATCACACACACACACACACATATATATATATATATATATATATATATATATATATATATATATATATATATATATATATAGAGAGAGAGAGAGAGAGAGAGAGATAATTTCTTTTAAAACGTTTCAATACTTATTTAATAATTCTGAACATTTTATGAGAATTTAAATCTCATTAATAAAAAAAGGATTTTCCTATTTTTCTCTTTAAAAAGAGACAGACTGTACATGTTCTTACAAAATAGAGATTTTTAGAATTGAACTTTCCTTCTTATTGCTTCTCTCTAGATAGTTACACTAAAGTGCTTTTGTTATACTGAGTAAATGTTTAAAATTAATTGTGGAACAAATCTTTCTCTTTCTCTATTTCATTCTTTCTTTATTTGAACTAGGTCAGTGGGAGTGTGTTTTTTGTTTATTTTTTTCCCAGGGGGTTTGGGAGGTCAGAAAAAAATATTCGCTCATTCATCCTCTTCTTCAGCTGACCTCTACCTCTCGTGGATCTGTCCTCTGTAGCTATCATCTCACGAGAATAAAATGTAACTTAAGATTGAGTTTAAAGGACACCCCGCCAAAAAAAAAGGGAAATTTTGACAATTTATTTTAACCACCTTGCTTGATTTATTCGGTTATTCACTCAAATAAATTTAATTTTGATTTGATAGAAATTTCTGAAAAATAAAAACCGTTTATAAAATGCTCTCAAAAGATTATAGAAGATATTTGCTTTGTTATAGAAATAAAGTTTTGTACGTGAATTCCAACAAAACATTAACAGGTGCTCGCAACTGAAGAGTGGGGTTACAGATGACCAGTTTGCCACTCCCACTATCACTCTTGATCTATATAGGTCACCCCTTTCAATCAGACGTTCTTATCGAGGGTGAACCAATGTGTTTTAGTTTTTTCTTATTTTATAAATGGTGGTAAATATAAATTGCCAGTATCTTCCTCCCCTGAAAAAAGGATTTCCCTTCAGGAATCTATTTAAAGGAAAGTTCCGGTGCCGAAGTGGTTAATGTGGGACATCGTAGTAAGCGAGTTCGAACTCCAAGCCCTATTGTTGTGTGTATAACCAACCCCCGATCTTATTACCCCTCCCCCCACATTGTGTTCCCTATCTGGGTAGTTCTCCGGTTAGGGAGGAATACCACTTCTTTTAATGGTGACTTGACTATAAAGTTGCTGATGTGAGTTAAATAGTACCACTACTGTTCTTTACGAAGATGGCTTTGGTATTTAAATGACCCACAAAGGTTAATATGCAATTGAACAAAGATAGCAAACCAATGCATACAATTGTCCACTCCTGGGGGACAACAATACCTGAAAAGTTCGAGGAAATATATTTTATCACCTAGTTCTTTCAGAGAGTACTTCCTAAAGCCCACTATTTAACAAGTTGGTTTAGCAGATTTCTTTGTATAGTGATTGAGCATCCCATGATTTGTACTAAAATTATATGTACTATGAGAATGCTACTAATTTCTTTCTAGACCTGTTTTGATTTTCACATAATGTAACAGGACTAGTATTTTTCAGGCAGAGCAATGACTAAAGGGAAAAGTCTTAGTTGGCGTAACGTTTATTAATGTGCCAGACTGCGGTCTTGAAATAACGAATTCGATCTCCAGTTGCAATATTAGGATCACTTTCAGACCAATACCCTTGTGAACGGTATTTATTCCCCAAATTATCACTACTGTTATTCTCTAAGGATGGCTTTCGCATTAAATAACCCACGAAGATTGATATGCTATTAACAAAATAAGAAAATCAATTTAATTTCTTTTTATATGTACTCACAACATGGCCACCATCGACCTTTCATTCTCTAACATATCACTACCGCTGATGGGAAAAAATGACCCAAAATCTGGAAATTATCTGATTTTTATGAAATTTTCAGTGTTCATTTATTAATGAATAAATTTAATAATGCATCAGTTATTTTATAAAAAAAACTTTCAAGTTTTTTCAGTTCATTTACCAATAGCCCGTATGTATGTGTGGCGCTATTAAATTGGTATGAATATAGGATATAGCATACACTTCTGTATATCATAAAAAGACAAAAGTCTGAAGGTGTGCATGAATTAAAGAAAATTGATTTAAATTGGGATGTATTGGGAGAAAATAGTACTCCAAATGTGAATATTAACTTTAAAGAAAAAGATGTTTTGAGAACTTTTAATATTATGATTTAATAGAAGATATAATTTCCTTTTAGGGAAATAATTCTATATCCATATTTGTTCTGCTTAAGGGGGGGGGGGTCTTAAACTTGTATTACATTTTGAGGTACTTTTCTTCAATCCCAGACGAAATCTTTCTAAAAATCTTTCAAGATATAAGAATATTAGTCGGAAAATAATATGAAACAATTGTTTAGCAATTTCCAGCTTTTTCCTTGTATTCAGGTTAAATATACTAGTAAAAATGTTAGGAAAAAAATTATGTTTTAAAAAAGGAAATTTAAAAAAGGTAAAAATTAGTGTTTTAGGAGCAATGAAATATTTTACCAGGTAAAACATTGAATACTAAAAAATTATTAAAAACTATAATGATTTCACTATTTTGATAATAAATCAATAATTTCATTGAATTTTCTTAATTGTAAATTCAAAAACCATCTTAACGTGCTTATTTTTCCTTTTTCATGATTAAATACAAAAAATAAGTTGCCGATATGATTTTCTATACTTAAAAAAGTTAATTTGTCTGTGTTGGGGGGATTGGATTTCCATAGTAATAATTTCTAGAAGGAAACTAAAGTGCACCTTAATATCTGTATGTAAACGACGGACAAACTATCTTGTCATTAGTTCTGACCTACTATTTGGACTTAGATACCATAGTGATATAGTTATCGACATGTAAATAATGTTTTTGCATAAAACGGTTTATTAATGTTTCTAGATTCTACTTTGATTCAAGGAACTTTTAAAAGTATTTTAAAATGTTAATAACATTTTTTAATTCGTATAAAACCATCAAATTTTAGTGAATTTAAATCTTTAAAATGTATTAAAAATTAATTAGTTATGTAATATTATTTTGCTTTTAATATTGATAATTTCAAAGGAAATTAAAATATAACCTTAAATAATAACTTTAATTATTTTTGATTCGTTTTAACGGTGGGGAGGACGAAATTTTATTTAGTACCTCTCTTTTTAAATAGATATTTCACTAGAGTGACTTAGCGACCTATTAAAAACATTATCCAAAGACTTCCTTTTTGTCAAAATGATGACACTCTTCCCAGAATAAGACCTGAATGCTCCACAACCCAACAAAGCAAAATTTTGTTAGTACCTATGTAACATACTCATATGCTTGCAGAAACATAGTCAACACGATAAAGACGAGCGGACACAGTTCTTTAAAAATATACCTCTGACACTTTATTCGAAAATGGTTACCCAAGAGTTATGAAAGGTTATGTGTGAGAGGTGAGTTGGAGACAACAAAACTGCAAAATATTGACCCCCAATCTTCTGGCTATAGCAGCATTTCTTTCCCGTTCTCCTGGGCTGCTCAACCGGGGGCCTGGGGGCTCAGCTTCTGCTAGGTCTGGTTCTCGCTTCTCGAACTGGAACACTGACTTCAAACTCTGATCTCCAACTGATCTCAACTTCCTATCATACCGGGTTATATAACTATTCGACGTCCACCGGCTTCTTGTGAGCGTCACATTTGCACCCAATTCAACCCGTCGATAGTCAAAGTTATCTCCTGACATCTTCGACCGGATGCACCTGTTATTTACACAGGTGCATTTCTCATCTGACAGCTTGGCCGGGTCGGAGGTCAATATGTTACACCTAACCAAATATTTTATTTCTGTTAGTTGCAGAAAAAAAGCAAAAGATAAAGGGTTAAGTCTGCCCAACTATCTATTCATTGCTGGGGAGAGAAGAGAAGGGTTCATGCCTTTCTAAATGACCTTAGAAGTAAGTTTAATCCTCACTAGATGCTTCATGCTTTGTACTATATCTACACTACATTTAGTCAATGAGTGAGTACACCTTATGTGGTGTAAGGGTTATTCAGTTAAGCTTAAAGACCATTGTTAGTGAACTTTTTTTTCAATGAGTAGCCAATGGGGCTAAAGAATATTTTGGTTCTTGTTGATTATTGGTATCTGACTCCATTAGTTTCTTCTTACCTCATCTTAATTCACTGGCGTCTTCTTGTCTGTGAAGGCTGCAAAGGAAGAAAAAAGGAGGCAGAGAGAGAAGATATCTTTTCAATTTCAATTTTATTTCATTTAGGTTTTCGCACAGCTATTCTGTAAGTGTTATATTTTGACCTTCGACCCGGCCCAAAAATGCTATTCCAAGGTGATACACCGGAAGGAAGTGACGCATTCCAATGGCCAGTAATCGAAAGAGATCGCGTGGGCGGATTAAGGCTTATGATATGGGACAAGGTGAAGGTCCCATTGTGCCACTACAGTGATGCACCGGAAGAGAGTAACCTCTGAACTGCATGACAGTTATTTCCGCTTAATGACGGTTAAACATTCGATTTCAAAGATCCAGTGGGCGATCGTGTGGGCGTTGAATTATTATATAATTGAGTTGAGTTGGGTGCCAAGGCAGTTGCCAGCAGACTTCCAGAGAGTTAGAGACGAGATGTGGTAAGGAAAGCCACACCAGGCCGATGGGGCTTGAAGCCCTGATGAACTGGGGTCCAGAGAAGATGCTGTTAAGATGCATAAAGAAAGCCAGCATCCAGCAATGGACCCCAAGACCTCTGATTGAGCATCTAAGAGAACAAGAAAGACACAACGTAACGGTCATAAGTAGTGGAGGTCAAAATATGAAGTTTATGTTCGGTTTCCAGCACCCTCTCACATGCAAACCATTGAACAACCCTTTCGAACCTTACAAATAAAGAGAGAGGTAAATATGTTGTTAAAGAAGTCTTCCTGCTTCCTTTCTTCATGCATTTTTGTCGCTGCGTTTTTATCCTTCATGCGTCCTTATCGTTGTGTCGCTGTGAATTATTCTACATATATATGTGCATGTATGTAGATGTGAATTTGCATATGTGACTATATAACATAAGGAGTAATGTCTTCCTAGACTATTTGAGAACTGTTGTTTCTCTCAAATCAGGCATTGAAATATATTAGTCATCTTCAGTGGTTAATAAGTCCAAATTCAGTGGTGGTCATGTCTAGTGGAGTTTTATGCTGTTTCTTTCAGTGTGTCAGCTCAATAGCAGTAGACACAACCTGCATGTGAAGCCTAGAAGACTTAGCAAAACACATGCATTACTTTGTGAGCATTTGTGAGTTGGATGAATTTCCTTTCAGTCTAAAGGTTCCTGCTGAAGTGAGAGTGAATCTCTCCCTTTTGCAAGGGTGGTTCTTTTTTTCACGCATGTGTTGCCTCACTTTCTGTCAGGGGCTTTTAAGAGTTTCAGCATTTTAAAAAATTTATTTATATTTTATTTATTTTATTCACTCCTACAACCCCATACTTCTGGCCTTAAAATCAATCAATTATTGCTTTTAATGGCATATCAACCTGTTTATAGTTATTTTTGCCAAAAGGTTAGAGAATCAGGTTCATTGTGCATTCATATTTACATTTTTTGTGTTGATGTTTCTTAAAAGTTTTTTTGCTTATAGTCCCATTAGATATGGACAATTTTCATACCAATGCATAGATGTATGGAGCGAAGTGAATTAGTTGGTATTATTTCATTTGGTTGGTAGTAATCGGTTTTGGGTTTGGATATCTGACTCCATTTGTTTCTTCTCTACCCCATCTTAATTCATTGGCATCTTTCTTTTCTGTAAAGGCAGCAAAATAATTTCTGAAAGAAGGAAGAAAAGAGACTAAGATACCTTTTAAATTTCAACTTTATTTTTGGGTTTAATACAGTCACTTTGTATTGAGGAAATGTCTTCCTGGACCATTAGAGAACATTTGTGTGTCTCTTGAATAAAGCGTTGAAATGCACTAGTTGTTTTCGGTGGTTGATGCATCCAAATTCGGTATAGTCATGTCCAGCGGGTGTTTTTGATATAGGCTGTGACTATAGTGGATATGTGCACCGCCTGCATGTGGCTGAGGGAAGAAAGTCTGTCTCGTATCAAAGGTAAAGCTTAAGTGAATTTGAAGGTCTACTAGTGGAGAGAGTGAGCCAGTGTACCACTAAGCAAACATATGGTTTTTCCCACCAGCAGGAGAGAAGTAGGTCTTTCCAATCCAAGAGGTCACTGCTGAATGAGAAAGAGTTTCTTTCTTGTGTTAGTAAGTCTGTTTTCAGGCATGCACAGATTTCACTTCCTATCAGAGGTTTCTTGGAACCACCACACTTTGGATTTATCATATTTTATTTAAATTTTTTTCTAATCACTACAGATGCAACCCTAACAGGTACTCCCACTTTGGGTCAGATTGGACCTGGGAGTAATAGCAATAAAAGGATACTCCACATTTCCCAGATCTCCAGAACTAGAACCTCACCATTAGATGTAGTTTAGTGTCATAGCCAGGACACTCGTTTTTGAGGAGAGGGTCTTACCCCTACTGCAGGGGGGATAAAGTCATCATATTCTGAACCCTAATGACAGGGCAGTAAGTAAAGCTTTGTAAATAACTTAAAAGTTTTTGATTGTATTGACCTTAATCATTGACTACTTAAATGTTTTTTTGCTGAATTCTGAAATTGAGAAAAATGCTTCAATATTCAATGGACAAAAATGTTTTTTATTACAAGTAATTGGAGCTCCCCCCCCCCAGAAAAAAAACCTGACGATTTAGATTTAAATCACTTTGAGAACAGTTAAATTGACTAGTTCTTTTATATTTTCCAAAATACGATTATTATTAAAGACTTATGATATATATATATATATATATATAGTGGAGTCCCTGTGGTATAGTGGCTAATGTGCTGAACTGTGACATCATAGAAAGTGAGTTCAAACTCCAGTCACCCTATTATGTTAATTTTTTGACTAATATTCTTGGGAAAGGCATGAACCACATTATCCCCCCCAGCTATGGGTTAAATAGTATGACTACTGTTCTATAAGGATAACTTTGGCATTAAGTAATCCATGAAGGTTGATATGCAATTAAATTAAGAAGTAAACTGATATTTACATCTATATATATATATATATATATATATATGGAAATTGCCTACAAACAAACGTTGTATACCAAGCCACAGTAAAATCTAAAGAAAACACAGAAAAAATCTATGTAGGAATAAGAGAAAACTCTTGAAAACAGAGGAGCTACACACACGAAACACTAGTTAAAAAATATGAACACAACACTTTCTAGACACATATAGTACCTAAAAAAATCCAACTAAATGGCACCAAAAATAACTTGTAAAGTGAAAAAAGTAGCACCTGCTTACTTTAACACTTTGAAACACTGTAATCATCTTCCAAGAATAAAACAGACTTTTGGTTTGTTTGTTTAATGGCATATCAACCTTTATAGGTTATTTAATGTCAAAGCCATCCTTCTAGAAGAACAGTAGTGATACTATTTAACTTATAGCTGGGAGGATAAGGGGGTTCATGCCTTTCCCAAGAGTATTTGTCCAAAAGTGAATGTAATAGCTTACTACGATTCAGCAGTCCAGCGCTTTAACCATTACACCACGAGGACCTCCCTAGACTTTTAAATAAACAATCAGAACTTATATCTAAATGTAGGCATGGAAACAATTTCCTCCATAGACACTTGAAAACTAATAATTTTAAGACCATTCAAACTAAATGGGGAAAAAATAATAAAAAGTAAAATAAAAATAAAAAGGAACAAATAAACAACCACCATAATAATAATAATAATAATAATAATACGTCCCAGCAGATGAGAAAATGAAAACCAAGGAAAATGAAAAGAGAGACAAATACTTGGATCTTGCTAGAGAAGTAAAAAAGCTGAGGAACATGAGGCGGTGATGGTGATACCAATTGTAACTGGCATGTTTGGATGGTCTCCAGGAGTTTGAAAAGGGAGCTAGAAGAGTTGGAAATTGGAGGATGAATTGAGACCATCCAAACAACAGCACTGTTAAGATCAGCCAGAATACTAAAAAGAATCCGAGAGATTTCAAGAGATTTGCTGTCACTCAGACTCCAGTGAAAGACCGTCAGCTAACACTGGTGTGAAAAACAAGTTATAAGCATTTAATTTTTTCTCCATTAAAATCCAAGTGGTTAAACCATACAGCACAAAACAAATACAAAAACAGGTACAACTGAAAGGGTAAGATGATCCACTAGGAATTGTACAAGAAAATGAAATTTATTGAACCAGACTGATAAATAGTAAATGCACAGACCAGAATCTGTCCTAGAAAATGTGACCCATAAAATTGCCCGGGATTTTGAGATACAAACAATACCAAATCCTGGCCAAAAGACCTAACTTAGTTTTAATTAACATAAAGAAAAGAATTTGTCAGGAAATTGATTTTGCCATTTTAGCTGACCACAGATTGAAAATAAAAGAAAGTGAAAACATAAACAAATACTTGGACCTTGCCAGAGAGCTGAAAAAACAGTGAAATGTCAAAATGATGGCAATACTAATTGGATTTGGTGCCTTTGAAATGGTTGCCAAAGACCCAGAAAAGAGGCTCCAAGATTGGAGATTAGGGGCAGAATTGTGACCATTTAGACCACTTCACTGCTAAAATCAGCTAGAATACCTGAGACCCCCAGAGACTTACGGTCACTCAGAATTCAGTAAATAACCACCAGTTTCGAAAACTTACTTGGAAACCCACCGAAAATAACGGCATGAACCAATCACCAGAATAATTAGCAAACAATTAGACATTAAACTAGGACCGTTCACACAAGAAGAACTCGACTCGGTTCTCAGAAAAAAATAGGAAAGCTGCAGGGCTGGACGAAATTCCACCGGAAGTATGGAAGACCAGACAATTCGACGACATACTGCTCCGACACTGCAACACAGTATACAATCAAAATCCGATAGATAGATGGATGAAGGGATGCATACTCCCCTTCCCTAAAAAGGGGGACCTCGGATTAGCCAAAAACTACCGAGGCATAACACTTACATCCATAGCTGCCAAAATCTACAATGCCCTACTACGAAACCGAATATAACCCAAAATCGACATCATACTTAGAATAAACCAAAATGGCTTCCGAAAAAATAGATCCACGACCTCACAAATATTAACCATCCGCAGAATCCTTGAAGGTGTACGGGCAAAGAACCTACAAGTGACATTAATATTTGTCGACTTTACCAAGGCTTTCGACTCCATTCACAGAGGAAAGATGGAACAAATCCTACTAGCGTACGGCATACCTAAAGAAACCGTAGCGGCAATAACGATTCTCTATAGAAACACTAAAGTAAAAGTACGATCACCGGATGGAGACACAGAATACTTTGACATTGTAGCAGGAGTACTACAAGGGGACACGCTGGCCCCGTACCTCTTTATAATTTGTCTAGACTACGTACTTAGAACATCGATTGACAAAATCAAAGAGAATGGCTTCGAACTGACGAAGAAAAGAAGCAGAAGATACCCCACAACAACAATTACCGACGCCGACTACGCCGATGACATAGCGATACTGGCAAATACACCTGACCAAGCCGAAACTCTTCTGCATAGTTTGGAACAAGCAGCAGCAAGCATAGGCCTCTATGTTAATGCACACAAAACGGAATATATGTGCTATAACCAAACGGGGGACATCTCCACTCTAGAAGGAACCCCACTTAAACTAGTAGACAAATTCACGTACCTAGGAAGCAGCGTCGAATCAACCGAAAAGGACATCGAAACGAGGCTAACGAAAGCATGGACAGCTATCAATAGGCTATCGATTATATGGAAATCAGACCTAACCGATAAAATGAAACGCAGCTTCTTCCAGGCAGCGGTTACATCGATACTGCTATATGGATGCACTACATGGACGCTAACAAAACGGCTGGAGAAGAAACTAGATGGCAATTACACAAGAATGCTGCGTGCAATCCTGAACAAGTCTTGGCAGCAGCACCCCACAAGACACCAACTGTACGGCCACCTGCCCCCTATCACGAAAACTATTCAAGTTAGACGAACCAGACATGCAGGACACTGCTGGAGAAGCAGAGATGAACTCATAAGAGATGTACTCTTATGGATCCCCACACATGGCCGCGCAAAAGCAAGATGACCAGCTCGAACGTACATTCAGCAGCTATGTGAGGATACAGGCTGTTGTCCTGAAGACCTACCTAGGGCGATGAACGATAGGGAGGAGTGGCGAGAGAGGGTCAGGGATATCCGTGCTACCAGCGCGATATGATGATGATGATGAAAACTAGTGTGAGAAATTCACACAGAGTAAAAAAAAAAAATAATAATGATAATAATAATGAAAAAACCATCAGCTAATACTAACATGAAGAACTCTTAAAGGAGAAAAAATAAAAAAATAAATAAAAAATAATAATAAACACTATAAAATAAAAAATCAAGCATAATAGAATAAATAAATAAATTAACAAATCACAAAATTAATACAATATATAACCACATAAATAAACTAGATAGTCTTTCCCAGAATGCTACACAAACTAGATTACCCTTCCCATCATGCCCCACACAACAGAATATGAATGGATTCTCACCAAGTAGTTTATTCATTGCATTGATGAGAAACTGATAATCAACAATTTCTGTTGACTCTGTGGCAACACTATCCAAACCTAGATCTACATATCCTCTATCACTGCTATTTTCTTTTGATAGAGGAAACTCTCTCTCTCTCTATATATATATATATATGCATATAAAGCCTAAAACAAGTGAGGTTCACTTAACCGTTCTTTGGCTGCTACATTACTCTAAGTTACATGTAATTCTCTTATGATAGAGAAAACTCCAGTTGTCAGATAATGGAGGAGTAAGTGGACCTCACTTGATTTATATTTTACCAAGATTTTTCAGTTAGGTTGCCCAGTTGGCTGTGGTTGTAGAATACACCAATTGCACTACTGCAGAGGGGTAAGACCCCCACCTCAACAAATGTCCTGGATATGACAGTAAACAATCTGAGGTGAGATTCCAGTAATGCTGGAGCTTTTGGGAATGCGGAGTACCCCTTCACTACGATCACTCCCAGGTCCACTCTGGCCTGGGATGGTAGCACCTGATAAGGGCCCTATCTATGGGTCAAATAGAACTAAACTGTGTACTTATGCTAAACTGAATAGTTTGAAATAGAAATGTTTTTGACAAACTGTTTGGTTTGGTTTGGTTTGGTTTTATGGCATATCAACCTTTGTAGGTTATTTAACACCAAATCCACCTTTATGTAAATAATCAGCTCTATTTCAAATAATTCAGTTTAGCATGAGTACACAGTTTGTCAAAAACATTACAATTAAACTGTGTACTCATGCTAAACTGAATTGTTTGAAATAGAGCTGATTATTTGTATAAAAATAGATTTGGCATTAAATAACCTACAAAGGTTGATATGCCATAAAACCCAACTAACCAACCAACCAATTTGTCAGTTAGGGTTGAGTACTTTTTGGGATTTTTTTGACAGTTATTTTAAAAAACTTGTTCACACTAAAATTATCTATAGATATATATAGATACTATTGGGCTATACTTATTTCTCTCTCTCTCTCTCTCTCTCTCTCTATCTCTTTCTTTCTCTCTCTCTCTCTATATATATATAGTATTGCTTATAAATATACCCCTAATGATTTTTTGTTAAAAACTTCTTTGCTTTTCTTCTAAACTAAAGATGCCAGAATTTTATTATTTCTTGTGGAACATTATGCAATATAAACAGATATATTCATATTTTTGGTGGTAGAATTTCACTACTATAGAGTTTGGTAATAAATAATACCTAATAATATCCATTTTGGTTGTATAATGTCCCACTAAAAATAATAAAATTCTGGTATCTTTGGTTGAGAAGAAACTTGAAACTTAAAAAAAATTAGCATTTAGAGTTTTTTATCTCTTTTCTAATGGAGATCATGTGTCTCGGAAACGAAAACTGAAAATGTAGAATATTATAATCTGTTATCTAACAGCTTTGCAATAGTGATGATGATGAAATAGGGATTTCTCAGCTGGAATTCAGGTCACCCTGGGCACATGTAAATCAGGCCACCTGGGCACATATATTTCAAGCCATTCTGGGTACATGTAATTCAGGCTATCCTGGGTACACGTAAATCAAGCCCCCATGGGTACATGTAATTCCGGCCACCCTGAGTACATGTAATTTTTGGTAATGGTGCAAATACTTCTCACTGAAATTCTAAGAGTTTAGACTGATAGTGAAACCTTGGATAGTAAAATCTTAGGAATGACAAAACTTGATTTGATACTCAAAAGAAATACTTCTCTAAATTGAAATGTCAGCTGACATACATTGCCTCTCATAAGTTTTTGAACACATTGACAATCTACTTCTACTTACCTGATTTTATGAGTTGAAAACAGGATCATTCTACAAGAAGAACTGTATTTTATTGCAATCACCATAATGATGGATTTAGTGATTGCTAGATTTCTGGATATTTTTCAACCAAGATTTTATGAAATTCTTTTGGTGGTGATTTTTTTTTTCAGTCTCTACAGCAGCTAACAGTTTTAAATTAAGAGTTTAGTGTAGAAAGTGAAATGAGAAGCTATGGTAATCCATCAGTAGCCATAGGTTACTGCTTTAATACACACGGATTTGGTGTGGTTTCTTTTATTTAATGACATATCAACCTTAGTGGGTTATTTATTAGTAAAGCCATCCTTGTAGAAGAACAGCAGTAATACTATTCAACCGCCCATAACTAGGGAAGATAAGGGGGGAGCTCATATGTTTCTCAAGGGGATTAATCCTAAAGTGAATGCACTCGCATGATGTCATTGTGCAGCATTGTTAGCCATTACACTATGGGGACTCTCTACAATACACACAATTTTGTATCTCAGTTTTGTGACAATAGAGGAACCTGGACTAAAATAATCACGCCAATGAAAGTGTTAAAAAAATGAAGAAAAGCTCTTTCAGATTGCTTCTTCCATTTTAGAAGTTTTATCATTGTCAGTTTTGTCTAGCAGCCCCCGCCCCGTTTTTTGCCTAGTTCAGCCCCAAAAAGGAAGCAACAGAGACTGGTTGAAAGTGAAGCAATTTAAAAGCAGAGCAAAATAAAGGATGTGATTATGGAGTACTGAAAAAGAAATTCCATTTGGCCAGATACATCTCAAGGTTCAGACAGCAGGTGGATCTGTGTAATTGTTGAGTGGCATCTCAGTGATGGAAAATGAGCAATCAGAAGACTTTTATAACAATGGGAAGACACAATTGTCAAGCAATTTGGGCCAACATGAAGAAGAAGGGTGAGAGCAAGAACAAAACAGAAATTTTTGTCTGCAATGTGGAAAACATTTGACGACCTGACCAATAAAGAAAAATAATTATATCAAGCTGCTATTGTTCTGTGAAAAATTTCACAGAGTTTTGCAGAGAAATAGAATTTTTTTTAAATAAAAAAATGATACTTAAGAGATTTATGAATGAATAAAAACATTTTTTTAGGAGTCATATGATTATTTTTCCCAGTCCACTCCATTATCATTTTAAATATCAATCATTGTTTTTTATTGGGTTTTAAGTATGGAAGACTATAAAAAGTTTGAGGTGTTTTGGTATAAGTAGGTTTCAAGGGATTTTAGTGAATGTATTTATCAAATATGAATGGATCAATGAATGAGACAAACCAAAATTAACATTGATCACTCATCTTCCTTTTTCCCCACCAAATTCTGGGCTATATGGCCAAATATAAATGTTAACCTTTTATATTTAAATAAAACTTAAGAGGTTTATTGATTTAAACAAGTAATTCCCAAAATAAGGTGCATACCCCACCAGTCACTCATCCAAGTGATAAGACTTATCATTGCTTAACTTGTTATTTCTTACACTTTGTTTAGTCTGGCATATAGGCCATGGGTTGCTTAAGGTATCTGTTGTTACTGTATACTCTCCCACTTGAATACTGAACAGGCAAATTGATACTTAACTTTAGTGATCTGATGGGACCATTAAATTATGATTAAGCACAAATGGTCAGTAATTGTTGTTTGGTTATTTAATGCCAAATCCTCTTTATACATCTTTAAATGAGCAACTGCTTATTCGTTTGCACCCAGTTAAGTGGTTTCAAGTATTTCTATCTAACACTAACAAATTAATTTAACATCAGTCATTTTTTTGCACACAGTTAAATTGTTATACATGAATATACATGATTTGTGTATGAATAGTTTGTAGGTAATTTCATTTTTCAATAAAAAGCTTATTTATTTCCACACAAGTACTGTTATTTTTTGTACACAGTTAAATGGTTGAAAGTATTGATATCTAACACTAAAAATTCTAATTGATTTGAATCATTTGTTTGTACACAATAAAGTAGTTACAAGTATAGCTATTAAACTCTAAATTCTATTCAATACAATTCATTCATTCATTTGCTTACTGTCAAATGATTTCAAGAATGGCCATATGATACCAATCATTCAATTTAACATTAGTGATTTGTTTGCACATGGTTAAATGCTCAAATAGTTCTATCTGACCCATAGATGAGATCCTAACAGGTACTACCACTTCGGATCAAAATCGAAATGTTCAGAGGTTTAATTTAACGAAACAAGGGAGGTAACTTTATTTTTTCGATATATCAAGAGTTTAAAAGTTTTTTTGTTTTTTTTCAACTGAATTTTTTTGTTTGAAAATTAAAGAGATTTATTTGAAATTTTTTTGAAACTCATGTTGTTTTTATAATTCTGAAAAAAAAAAAAGAAAATAAAAATAAATCAATAAAACTTTGAAAGTAGCGCTGAAAAAGGGAAGTGTCTATTTAGTCCAAGTTAAAAATATGGTAAGGGTATCCAGAAGCCAAACTTAAAGGACCTTATTTTTTCGATCCAGGTATTATTGAGGAAACGAGAGAATTTTACTTAATGGGCTTTTAACTGTTCTTTTAAGTGGAACCAATCATCTCAACACATTTTCATACTTTGTGATATCCTTTTTGGAACCAAGGCTGACCCAAAGTAATAATCTGGTTTGGTTTGGTTTGATTTGGTTTCTTTTGTTTAATGGCATATCAACCTTCATGGGTTATTTAATACCAAAGCCATCCTTGTAGAAGGTCAGTAGTGATAAAACTTAACCAACTTCTGGGGGAGGGGGATTTTGAGGGTTCATACATTTTCCAAAAGTGAATGTCTGAAGTTCAACCTCAATTATTTCAAGGCTGCAGTCCATCACTTTAGTAACAGATCGACTGGAGTTCAAACTTGCTTACGATAATTCATCAGTCCATCACTTCAACTATTACAACCCAAGGACACCACCACCTCCTCTAAATTTAAGATTTGCATTTTTAGCACCAAATTTTTCTTTTATTTCTTAGTATCACACATTCCGAACAGCTGACTGCGTCTACCAAAGATGCTATGTTCTGGGTATGATGCTAAATGGCATCCAGTTATATACAGATATATATGTGTGTGTGTGTGTGTGTGTGTATGTACATATATATGTATGTGAGTATATATATATATATATATATATATACGAGGTGCATACGATAAGTTTCCAGACTTTTTTCGTATGGTCACTTTTATTGATAGTATACACATGAAACCCTAGTCCCCTTCAAAATAATCTTCTCTGGCTGCAACGCATTTGTTGTACCATTCCAACAACTTCTGGAAGGCCCCATAGAAGTCCTCTTGTGTGAGCATGTCAATGACCTTCATCACAGCCTCTGTCATCCCCTCAATTGTCTCATAACGACAGCCTCTGAGCTTAGGGAATAAGCAAAAGTCACAGGGAGCAAGGTCTGGACTATAGGGAGAGTGAGCAACTGTCTTGATGCACATTTTGGTCAAATAGTCTGTGACAAGGATGGAAATGTGGACTGGTGCATTGTCCTGATGGATATGCCACTGACCCGATTTGAAGATTGCTGGCCTCTTCCGACGGAATCTCTTCCTGAACTCCCTTAAAACCTCAACATAGTAATCCTAACCCTAACCCTTTGGCCAATAAACTCTGGTGTATTGACTTCCTTACTCCTCCCACACCTCTCATCATCCCTCACAGACTCCTTGCCTTCCTTGAATCTCTTATGCCACTCAAAATCTGATGCTCGATTCATGCAAGATGGTCGAAAAGCAGTCTGAAGTATTTCATACGTTTCTGTGGCATTTTTTCCAAGTTTAAAACAGAATTTCATTGTATATTGTTGTTCTAAAGTGTCAGATTGCATTTTTGAAATTCCCCAGCTGTGACAATAAGGCTTTTGTAGGGTGTATTCCAATTCCAGGTGTAGCTGTTCATTTGAACCTTAAATAATCAAAATTGGTCAGTCATCCCATAAGATATATAGCAATAACATATCGAATTTTATATATACACACACACACACACACATATATATATACACACACAAATATATATATCATCATTGCAGAATTAACGATCCCTTTTGAGACTAACATCGACTGGGCGCATCGGCGGAAATTGGAGTAGTCAAGACCTTGCTCCCTGTGATTTTTGGTTATTCTCAAGTCTAGAAATAAGTCTGGAAACTTATTTAATGATGCTTATATATATATATAGGTGTGTGTGTGTGTGTGCATGTGTACGTGTGCATATATGTATACATATATATGTATATATATATATATATGTATGTATATATATACCATATATATATATATATATATGCATATATATATAAGTATATATATATATATATATATATATATATATATATATATGTATATACACATATATGCATATATATATGTATGTATACATATATATATATATATATATATATATATATATATATGCATATATGTATATATATATGCATATATATATATGTATATATATATGTATATATATATATATATGTATATATATATATGTATATATATACATATATGTATATATATATATGTATATACA
>CAUZXS010006407.1:0-134542 GCA_963585895.1 Sepioteuthis lessoniana
CCCTCGACTATGGTCGCTACCTTTACTTACTTACTTATCAAGGGTAAAGTGGAGCAATTCAGGGAAAGGAATAGCGCCCTCTCCTACACCTCGGTGTAGTAGCTATTGAAAAGGGAGCCTTCTGGTCACCCTCGACAAAAGGGAGACAACTTTACTTTACTTTACTTAGTCCCCGCCTCTCTCTCTCTCTCTCTCGCACACACACACACACACACACACACTATCTATCTATCTATCATAATATGAACAAAAGGGATATGACAAATAGGAATTTTTTTTTTTTTTTAGTTGTTCATTTTTTGACTGTTCTCAACGATTTTCAGGTTCACTCAGACCCGGAATGGTAGAACCTGTTTGAGTCCCATCTATAAGTCAGACGGGTCTTTTTAAAAATTATATCTTCTCGATAGGAATACTTAATGCCACGTAACTGTAAATTAATTATATTAAGAATAGTTACTTGAAATTGTAATTGTTTACTAAGGATTATTATTGATTACTTGAAACTATATGAAAACAAATGGCTATCATTAAATAGAAATAATTCCTTGAAATCATGTCTTTATTGGTATTTGATTAGAATACTTAAAACCATGTAACTGTGTTTAAACAAATGATTATTATCAAATAGAAATAATTACTTGAAACAATATAAGTTGGCGACCGTAGTCGAGGGTGACCAGAAGGCTCCCTTTTCAATAGCTACTACCCCGAGGTGTAGGGGAGGGCGCTACTCCTTTCCCTGAATTGCTCCACTTTACCCTTGATACATACCTTATATTGCTGAGTGTTAAGCAAGGACGTATCAAGTACCATTTTTAAAGTCTTTGGTAATGCTCGATCTGGGATTGAACCCAGGTCTCTCGGACCATTGACAAACACTTCACCCACTAGGGCAATGAGCCGGTATTATTTGATAGGAATACTTGAAAGCATACAATTGTACGCAAAAAAAAACTCTTGATAAACAACTGCATGTAAAACGCAAATGTAAAGATACAAAGAACGCAATTCCCAAACCTCTCGGCATAAAATTACCCTTGATGAGCTTACATGTCGTTAAACTCGATTATAATCAACTAGTTTCAACCTTCAGTCTTCTGGGAAAAGTTTTTGCGTAGAAAAGTTTTTTTTAGAAAGTTTTGAAAAGTTGATTTGCTATAAAAGAAGTCACGAAAAATAAACCTGGGACGTAACATATTCATTCGTTGAACACACACACACACACACACACACACATATATATATATATATATATATATATAAACGAAATAACCAATAATTAATAGAATTAATTTCGAGAATAGTGACAGTGTTTTGAAAAGCCTTTAGTTTTTGTTTATTTGTGTGTGTGTGTGTGTGTGTGTGTGTGTGTGTGTGTGTGTGTGTGTGTGTGTGTGTGTGTGTGTGTGTAAATTATTGAACGAAATAAAAAAAAATAGGAAGTTTTAAAATATTCTATTTCCGTTAATGGCGTTCTGTTTTAAATTTTTATGATGTAATAAGAGTTCCAAAATTTATCTTTGTTGCTTTCATCTTACTATCTCAATTAAATCCAACTATATGTTTATGTATAGAAAGTATAAAAAATTCTAACAATTTAAAAAAACAACAAACTATTCTTTCCATTTATAAAACCTCCAGATGATGGCTGATGAAGGGACCGAAAGCGCACGGGAAGTTTTTAGTGAATTTATCAACCCACTACAACCCAAAATTATTACACTTGTCAGGAATTTGGAAAGGATCCTAATAAAATTGTATTGACATGTGTCTTATATAATGAAACCTGTTTAAACAAGGGACTGCTGCATATATATATATATATAACACTCATCGATAAGTGTTAAGGAATTCTTGTATCTATTTATGACAAACCTTGCTGTGATTGAATGCAACCAAATTATTGTATAGGCTTGAAGAAGTTTCTTTTATCATTTTGGTAGCTGTAATGAATGTTGTTGGTTGGTTGTTTGGGTTTTATGGCATATCAACCTTTGTCGGTTATTTAACGCCAAATCCATTTTTATGGAAATAGTCGGTTCTATTTCAGATAATTCAGTTTAGGATAAGTACGCAGTTTAAATGTAAGTACAGTTTAATTGTGAAAAACATTTCCATTTCTAGCTATTTAGTTTAGTCAAGCAGTTCTAATTTAGCTAATTCAGTTTGCTATAAGTACAGATTTTCTTTACACACAGTTAAGTGTCAAAACAGTTCTATATTAAACAAATCAGTTTAGTTTAAGTACAGTTTTAATGTCAAAAAACAGTTCCATTTCAAATAATTCTGTTTAGAATAAGCACGCAATTTAAATGTATGTACGGTTTAATTGTTAAAAACATTTCTATTTCAAACTATTCAGTTTAGTGAAATAATTCAATTTAGCATAAGTATACCGTTAGTTCTATTTAACCCATAGATAGGGCCCTATCAGGTGCTACCACGCCGAGTCAAAGTGGACTTGGGAGCAATGGCAATGAAGAGGTGCTCCGTATTCCCCAAAGCCCCAGCATCACTGGAACCTCACCATCAAATTGTTTAGTGTCATATATCAGAATACTCATTGGGGGAGGTCTTACCCCTCTGCAGAGCTGCAGTCGGTGTATTCTACAGCCCCAGCCGACTGGGAAAGGTAATGAATATCTCAAACAATTCAGTAAGTTTTAGAGAATAACAAAACAAAAAAAGGGGGATTCGTAATCATATACGATACAAAAAAAAGGAAGACGTGTAAGAAAATATGTCTGTAGTTATGTGAAGTTTCTTAGAGGAACGAAAGTGTAGTGACCAACTTGGAGAAAAATCTTCATTAGTTGTCTTGCAAGTATTGCTGGCTGTCACCTGTCTTGTACAAGTGAACCTATGCTAGTGGTAATAATACCTCCATCTTGATAATATCCTACTTTTTTTTTTAAGATAAGATCAGTTACTATCATGACATGGAGTGGTGCATACTGTGTGTTTGCTGTCGAAATATGTTTTTTGCTTTATTTGTTTTTTAACTGGTGAACCTGAAATTGCTCCACAGAGAGCTTTTCTTACTTATTTCATGTCATGTCGGAATGATGCTGATCCGAATAGAAAATCGATACTAGTATGGGTTGACAGTTTCAGAAGCATAGTTCATCGATTAAAAAAAAGCAACCAGGAAGATCTCGAAGAGAAATAATTTTCTTAACATCAGTTGGGTTTTTTTTTGGGGGGGGGGGTTCCAACCTTCAGAAACATGGCCCCTCTCAAGTCATGATCCTATCTGTTCACATTTGAAAGAAAAAAAATTGAGACATTAAAGAAGATGCAGCTACCATTACCACTTGCCTAATTTCACTTGCACCACACTGGTGACAGGAATCTCTACCCTACCCTGTATATAATTTTAGATATTTCTCTATGAGTGGAAGTACCCATACAGCCTTTTGCACTGAGTGGATTCGTATTCAATGGAATCCGAGTTCCGCAGGGACGAATGTCCTCTCAGAGGGACAGACACGGGCATCCAGCATCCAGCATCCAGAACATGCTGTGAGAAAAGAGAAAGAAATTCAGGCACTTTCATTTCAATAGGTTGTCATGAAAATATTATTACACTCCTAGCAAACTTTTATAAAACGTTGACATTATTCTAAATCAAAAATACCACGATTTTATCATTTCTTAGGAAATACAATAAAAACTGGTATTATTAGGTATTACTTATTGCCAAACTCTACAACATTGAAACTCTGTAACCAAAAAATGTGAATATGTAGTAAACCCAATAATTTCAGTATACTGAGAGAGAGAGAGAGAGAAATGTTAGATTTTGGTAAATCTGACAAGATGGGGAAAATAAATGAAAAAGTAAATAAACCAAACCCTGACAACGGATTTAGCAATGATAGTTCGTCTTTAATTTAGAAAGACTTTCTGAGAATGACGGGTTTTTTAAAGTTCAGCATTGGAGGAATTTTCCTTTTATTTCTATTTATCTATTCCGTCCAATGCTAAACTGTAGAAAAACCTGTCAATCAGAGAAAGTCTTTCTAAAATAAAAACGAAATATCATTGTTAAATCCGTTGTCAGTGTTTGGTTTATCTACTTTTCCAATTATTTTTCTTATATTCATGGTGCAATCAATAAGTTTCCAGACTTTTTCGTACAGGCATTTAAAATTGTCGTAGACTCTTGAAAATTCACTATGTTATTGCCATACATCTTATGAGATGACTGACTAATGTTCAAATGAACAACTACAGCAACAATTGGAATACACCCTACTAAAGCCTGATTGTCACAGCTGGTGACTTTCAAAAATGAAATCTGGTCGTGAGGACACTTTAGAAAAACAATATGCAATAAAATTGTGTTTTAAACTTGGAAAAAATGCTACAGAAACCTATGGAATGCTTCAGACTGCTTTTGGAGCATCTTGCATGAATCGAGCATCCGTTTTTGAGTGGCATAAGAGATTCAAGGAAGGCAGGGAGTCTGTGTGGGATGATGAGAGGTGTGGGAGGAGTAAGGAAGTCAATAGACCAGAGTTGATTGGCCAAAGGGCTAGGGTTAGGTTTACTATGTTGAGGTTTTAAGGGAGTTCAGTAAGAGATTCCTTGGGAAGAGGCCAGCACTCTTCAAATCGGGTCAGTGGCATTTCCACCAGGACAATACACCAGTTCACAACTCCTTCCTTGTCATAGACTATTTGACCAAGATGGGCATCAAGACAATTCCTCACCGTCCCTATAGTCGAGACCTTGGTCCCTGTGACTTTTGGTTATTCCCTAAGCTCAGAGGCTGTCGTAATGAGACAATTGAGGAGATGAAAGAGGCTGTGACGAAGGTCATTGACATGCTCACACAAGAGGACTTCGATGGGGCCTTCCAGAAGTTGTTGGAACGGTACAACAAGTGCATTGCAGCCGGAGGAGATTACTTCGAAGGGGACTAGAGTCTCATGTGTGTACTATCAATAAAAGTGCCAATACGAAAAAAGTCTGGAAACCTATTTAATGATCCTCGTATATATATATATATATATATATATATATATATATATATTTGAATACATTTTTGGTACATGTTAATTTAATAATTACAAAGAATAGGGGGTCATATTTATTTATTTCATCTAAAATAATAAAAACAATTTAGAGGGACCCTTTTATCTGGTGCATTTTCAGCAAATACACCGGAAACGTTTTAAAAAGGTGAAATTTTTCAGTCATAGTGAGAAGGACAATTCAAAATAAAATAATAAATAAACTAAAGAAAGAAAAGTAAAAGATTTTTTTTTATTATTTAAAATTATTCTCCCCTCTGTGATTGAAAAAATTTACCTTTTTAAAAAGTTTCCGGTGTATTTATTGAAAACGTATCTGACGAAAGAGTCCCTCTGATTTGTTTTAATTATTTTAGATGAAATAAATAAACATGATTCCCCTATCCTTTATATATATATATATATATATATATATATATATATATATATATATATATATATATATATATATCATATATATAAAATTGATTCTAGGTCTGACTTTTATGTTCATATTTTTGTTTTGATCAGTTCTCGAGCAAGGTCTTGCACCTATGTTTATCTTGTATATTTTTCATTATCATTATTGACACCACGGGGAAAGCGATATTATCTCCGAAATTTTCTTACGTAAACGACTGAGATTCGTCATTACATTAGTTGTCTGCAAAGTCACGCGGTGCAAATTCATTGACGTTAAGAAGTTGGAAATGTAAATATGTTTCTGTGATGGGAATTTTAATGCAGCGTCAAATGTAAACCTTTGATACGTTCAGGTATTTCGTAGTATGCGATTTGACTTTGTTTTAATGTCCGCTTTCTTTTCTTTTTCTCTTTTCTTTCTTATTCTTTCTTTTTTAATACAATGCTTTTGACATAACGCGAATAGGCGCCTCTCGCGCAATGAAAAAAAAAATACTTGTCTGGTTTTGAATAATCGTTCAAAATTCACATGTCTGCATTATTTGAATAATTTAAATCCTTTAGTTTGTATCACGATGATTGGTTGATTTCACCTCTTTCTCTCTCTCTCTCTCTCTCTCCCTAACACACACACACACACACACACTCACATTCTTTCCTGTGTTTTAAATTCAACACCTTTTTTTATTGCGAAATTCAAAGCGGTTTTGGAAGGTTTTGTTCTTGTTTTTTATTCTTGAGTTTTAGTCTCTGTTATTGTTTGTTTATTTGCATTAAGAATTTTTTAATATAGATTTCTTTCAATTTTCCATTTTGGCTTGAATTATTGTAAATATATTTTTTGGCATGTACTCTCAATTGTTTTAAGTTAGTTTATTTTCAGATTTTCTTTATTTATCTTTGTGCGATTTTTTTTTTTTTTTACTTTCGTTTTCATAGAATTATTTTAGATTTTTCTTTTCTTTTTCTTTCCACCATTTTTTTTTTATTTACTCATCTTAACGACATGTTTTTTAAAAGTTTTAATTATATTTTTTAAAACTGTGGTGTATTTTTAAACATCATTAATTCTATCTTAAATTATTTTCTTTCGTGCTAAGGCTTTGACTTCAATTGATTTTTATTTGATACTAGCACGGCTACCTGATGTTGCTCGGGGGAAGAGGTAATCAAGCTTAAAGGTTACTACGTAAATTCTAACATATTTAACATTCTCTAAATAAGTGGGTTTCATCAATTCTAAAAATAGAATTACCGTTCCCAGAAGAAAGACCCAAGTGTGTCATCATTTCCAAAATAACTTTTACCTGTTTTACCGCCAAAATCTAGTGGGTCTGGCATTGCTATCCCCTGCTAGACAACAGTAGAATCCTGTAATTCAAAGAAAACAGAACTAAGATATTTTCCTGCTTCACAAACTGCTAAACCGAAATATCAGTCCCGAATCTCACGACGGTAACAAAATTTTTATCCGCCAAGAATTTCAGGATTGAAACATAAGTAATCCAAAAACGAATACTTAAAACATTTGTTGGCGTGTTTGATCGTAGCTAAGATATCTCATCAACTTCCCATTCACCAAGGACTAATTTTTTACATTGAAAATGTACTTATACTGAACTGAATTGTTAGAAATAGAACTGTTTATATGCATCAAAATGGGTTTAACATCAATAACCTAAAATGGCTGATGTACCATAAAACCAAACAAAATCAAACTAAACTGTGTACTTATGCTAAACTGAATTGCTTAAAAAAGAACTGTTCTGACATTTGGACTGAGTACTCGTACTGGACTGAATTGTTTGAAATGGAACTATATTTTTGACATTGAAACTGTACTTATGCCAAACTGAATCGTTTGAAATAGAATTGTTTTGACATTTAACTGTGTGTGAATAAAAAAAAATCTATACTTATACCAAACTGAATTGTTTGAAATAGAACTGTTAATATGTATAAAAATGGATTCAGGATTGAATAGCCTACAATGGTTGATGTGCCATAAAACTAAACCAAACTAAACCAATAATTAGCATTAGTTTATCTTTGATATGCTAACACTGAACACAACGGAAGGAAAGCCGAGATAAACTTATTTATACATACAAGAACAGTTGATATATTCAATATACATACCAAAGGTATTAAAAGGAAGAATTCATGAATGTATTCGAACGGATAAAACTATACGTTGATGGATGCAGTGTATGTAAGGGGTACAAAAATGGAAAAGGCTCGCCTGATGAAGAGTGGTCATTTACCTTCGTGGTTTACTGTTCTCTGGTAGAGTGAGAGACTACTTCTCTACAGTTTGGAGGATAGAGGTTGAAAGGGGGTTCTGTGAATGTCATGTGGCCCCCTACGGTGTATCCTCATTCTAAAAGAGAGATTCATATTCATTGTATCCCTCAACACATACTGTACACATACAAAATGGATACAATCACGAAATGTTTGCAAATTAATGCGTATTGCCAAAAATATAGTTCTATATAAAAAGACAAAGTCTGTTCATCTCAACGTCCTGTTATTTATTTTCTATTTGGTTGTTTAATCTGAAATTATTTTCAGCATTAACCTTTCATTACTTTTATCTGGGATATTCCTCTGTTACATTATCTAGCTACATTTTGTTACAGTAACTCGTTACACTAATTTGTTACACACTCTCAGTTCGTTACGTAAAAACTTACGGACCCACCTGTTGTTCGCGATCCAGGTAAGACTTTGTAAGTTGATCACTTGGTTCCAAGGGGACTTCCTCACCCCCAGACAATACCTGTTTATCGCTTAGCACTTGAGGCGCTCCAAAACAGAAATGTCAAAGGAATCGACCATTTTCGTGACGGCCCCGAATGAATCTCGATTCGTGTGTGTCTCTCACAAGTAAATGATTTCATGTCAAATCTATTAAATCGATGCCTTCGTAAAAGTTGTGACCCCAACGTGATACTGTCATGAGAATAGACTGAGTAGCAAATTAGTGCAAGGGGCAACTGTAACACACACACACATATATAAGCATATGTATACACATGCACACACACACACACACACACACATATATATATATATACGTGGTGCATTCAATAAGTTTCCAGACTTTTTTGTACAGGCATTTAAAATTGTCGTAGACTCTTGAAAAGTAAGTATGTTATTGCTATACATCTTATGAGATGACTGACCAATTTTTATAATTTCAGGTTCAAATGAACATCTACAACAGGAATTGGAATACACCCAATTAAAACCTGATTATCACAGCTGGTGAATTTCAAAAATGAAATCTGGACTTTAGAAAAGCGATATGCAATAAAATTCTGTTTTGAAATTTGAAAAAATACCATGCGATGAAAGCTGGACCAACTGCTATGACCCAGAGACCAAGAGACAGAGTTCTCAGTGGAAGCATGCTGGCTCACCCAGACCCAAGAAGCCAGACACAGAAAATCCACACACAAACTTTTGATGATCCCTTTTTTTGACAGCACTGGCATGATCTACATGCACTGGGTTCCCACTGAACAGACAGTCAACAAGGACTACCAAGTTGAGGTTTTAAGGGAGTTCAGCAAGAAATTCCTTGGGAAGAGGCCAGCACTCTTCAAATCGGGTCAGTGGCATTTCCACCTGGACAATACACCAGTCCACAACTCCTTCCTTGTTACAGACTATTTGACCAAGATGGCCATCAACACAGTCCCTCACCGTCCCTATAGTCCAGACGTTGCTCCCTGTGACTTTTGCTTATTCTCTAAACTCAGAGGCTGTCGTTATGAGACAATTGAGGAAATGAAAGAGGCTGTGACGAAGGTCATTGACACACTCACACGAGAGGACTTCGATGGGGCCTTCCAGAAGTTGTTGGAACAGTACAAGTGCATTGCAGCCGGAGTAGATTACTTCGAAGGGGACTAGAGTTTCATGTGTGTACTATCAATAAAATTGCCCGTACGAAAAAAAGTCGGGAAACTTATTTAATGATCCTCGTATATGCACAGCATGAAAGCATATTTTTTTAAGAGATTTAATTTTGTAACACGAACCTCATTCAATAGATAAGGGATTTCTTTAAAAAGTACATTGATATTTTCTTCTTTCGTTTTTTTTTTTTTTTTTTTTTTTTGCTTTGTTTTGTTTTTTTGTTTTCAGTCTCCCAAAAATATTTGTTTGAGGCTATCAAAAATGCCAGCAAATCAAACAGTACCCAACCCTTTCGGCTAGGGCTGTAGAATACACCGACTGCACGTCTGCAAAGTGGTAGGACCCCGCCCCAACCAGTGTCGTGGCTATGACATTAAACAATTTGATGGTGAGGTTCCTGTAATGCTGCAGCGTTGGGAAATGCGAAGTACCGCTACACTGCCATTGCTCCCTGGTCCACTCTTACCTGGGGTTGTAGTACCTGCTAGGGTCCTATCTATGAGTAAAATAAACTGTTGAGCATTTAAACTGAGAGCAAACAAATGGCTTATGCTAAATTGAATTGCTCGTAATAGAACTGTTTGATCATTCAACTATGTGTAAACAAATGACTGATGTTTAATTGAATTGTTAGAGATACATAGCAATACTTGAAACCATTTAACTGTGTGCAAATGAATGAGTAATTTTGAATAAGTGTTAGATAGCAATAATTGAAACCATTCAACTGTGTAGAAACAATAGCATTACTAGTGTGCAAACAAATTAGTTCTAACTCATTTAAAAATAAAATTACCGACAAACTAATCTCTTATATATCATGTATGTCCATTTAAATGAGTGTAAACGAATGACTGATGTTAAATTGTTACTGTTACATAGCAATACTTAAAACCATTTAACTGTGTGCCAAAAAATAAGGTCATGCAGACAGTATTCTAGGACATAAAAGGACTATTGATTCCCTTAATCTCTTGAATCAAGTTGTAGGGATACAATAGTTATATCTCTTAGAAAATTGGCATGTTAGTTTTGGGCCTCGTAAGGTATCACACAACTGTCCAGAAACCTATTCTCTACCCTATTTTTTGTCAGTAATCTTTAACCAGGAGAAATGTTGTCTCTAACCCTGTTAAGAAACAGTAAAGCTACTTGTGCATCTTTCCAACACTTAACAAGTAAGACTTTTGCTATTTTTTACCCCTTCTGCATACTACTTGTTCAAGGAACAATATTTTTGTGTGTATATCATATTATATCATCATCATTATCATCATGTCGTACCGCTCGCACGGATATCCTTGACCCTCTCTCGCCACTTCTCCCTATCGTTCATCGCCTCCGGCAGGTCTTCAGAGCTACATCCCGTATCCCCACATAGCTGCTGTATGTATGTTTGCGCTGGTCGTCCTGCTTTTGCTCGGCCATATGTGGGGGTCCATAGAAGTACATCACTTATGAGCTCGTCCCTGCTTCTCCAGCAGTGTCCTGCGTGTCTGGTTCGTCTAACTTGGATAGTTTTCGTGGTGGGAGGCAGGTGGCCGTATAGTTGGTGTCTTGTGGGGTGCTGCCGCCAGGACTTATTCAATATTGCTCGCAACATTCTTGTGTAATTGCCATCTAGCTTCTTCTCCAGCCGTTTTGTTATCGTCTAAGTAGTGTATCCATATAGCAGTATCGACACGACCGCTGCCTGGAAGAAACTGCATTCCATATGATTTTCATATTATATATATTATATATATATATATATATATATATATATATATATATATATATATATATATCATATTATATAATATATAAATGTAATGTATATTATATTTCATTTGTATATTCATCCCTTGTAACGTTTCTATCGGGTAGAGTGTGGATATAAAATAAATGTCCTTGTGTGTGTGTAATTGAGTTCGTTTTGTCTTTCCTTCCGTTTAGTTCTGGTTAGTATATTACAGATATACTAATGCTAAAATGGTCCTTGTCCAGTTGAGTGGATTTTTTCTTCTCGACTGTTCATCCAATAATTTCATTATCCATAAGATCCATCAAGTTATGTGCTTGTAAAGGATTCTTCTTTTATTTTTTAACTCATTCTGAGAAATATCTCTGGGGAAAAACTCTCATAGAAAATTGCATGGGAAATGTTTTGTGTTCGTTAATAAGTTGAATAAATAATTTGAATTGAAAAATTATTTTATTGATTGCTAGATGAGCAATGAACTCGTTGAGTTTGCGTTCTATTGCGGTCCATGATGATATTGATGCTTCTATTTAGGAAGGAGTAAAGGATTCTATTTAGCATTTCGTAGTTAACAGCTGTCCATAATGATATCGAGGCTTCTATTTAGGAAGGATTGAAGGATGCTAATTAGTATTTCATAGTTAATTGCAGTCCATGATGACACAAATGCATCTATTCAGGAAGGAGTAAAGGATTATAGTTAAGAAAGCCAGTTTGTCGAAAGAGAGAAAATGACTTTTAGAGAAATAGGTAGATAAATTTGATGAGAGAGTGAGAGAGAGAGAGGGAGGGAGAGAGAGAGAGAGAGAAGGAAAAGAAGAAGAAATGATTGAGAAGAGACTGTGAGTGAGAGAAAAGGAGAGAATGTAATAGAATGAGAGCGAATGAGAAGAAGAGAAAGAAGTGATAAAAAATGTAAGCGATTGAGAGAGAGAGAGAGAGAGAGAGAGAGAGAGAGAGAGAGAGGAATTAAAGAAGTGAGAGAGAATGTAAGTGACTGGAAGAGAGAGAAAAGTAATAGAGAGGTGATTATAGAGAACGTAAAAGACTAAAAGCGGAAAAAGGAGAGAGTATTTCGCCAAAAAGAGAAAAAAAATCCTTATCAGTGAGACAGCAGTTAATAAAGATTGAAAGAGAGAAAAGAGATAGGAGTGATAGAGAATGTAAAAGGCTGAGAGAGAGAAGTGATAGAGAATACAAATGACAGAGAGAGAGAGAGAGAGAGAGAAGTGATGGAGAATATATGAGACTGAAAGCAGAATAGAGAGAGAGTATCTTGCCAAAAGAGAAAAAATGCTTGTGAATGAAACAGCGATTAGAAAAACCAGAGGAAGCAGAAAAGTGAGAAAGATGATACAGAAAGTAAAAGAATAAAAGAGAGAGAGAGAGAGAGAGAGAGAGAGAGAGAGAGAGAGAGAGAGAGAGAGAGAGAGAAGTGATGGAGAATATATGAAACTGAAAGCAGAATAGAGAGAGAGTATCTTGCCAAAAGAGAAAAAATGCTTGTGAATGAAACAGCGATTAGAAAAACCAGAGGAAGCAGAAAAGTAAGAAAGATGATACAGAAAGTAAAAGAATAAAAGAGAGAGAGAGAGAGAGAGAGAGAGAGAGAGAGAGAGAGAGAGAGTGTGTGTGTGTGTGTGTGTGTGTGTGTGTAAGCGACTGAGAAAGAGAGAGAGAGAGAGATTAAGTGACGGAGAGAAAGAGAGAGGTAGAGAGAGAGCGGTAGGCGATATAGACTGAAAGTGAGACAGAAAAACATTAGAAAATGTAAGAGATTGAAAGAGAGAGAGAGATTGAGAGAGAGAGAGAGAGAGAGGCAATAGAGAATACAAGAGACTGAAAGGTGGTGGTGGTGGGAATAAGAGCGAAAGAAAGAATAAAGAAATGGATAAAATTAATGAAAAGAAAATCAAACGTCATTTTCATCAATGCCGCAGAAATGCGTTTATTTTTAATGTGATGGCCTATTTTACTGTAGACAGAAAATACTTTCATAATTCATATATCTCGTGAATATCTCGCTAAAACCTGCCATGTCGCAATCGTTAGCAAGTTTGTATCACTGATAAGTTCACTAATATAGTGAGTTCGATTTGTAACATATGCATGCGTGCGGAAACATAACGACGACACGATAAAGACGAGCGGACAGAGATCTTTAGAAAAATATACCTCTCACTTTATTCGAAAGGGTTACGAAAGGGTTACGAAAGGTTATGTGTGAGAGGTGAGTTGGAGACTGAACAAAGACCCCAGCTCTTCCGGCTATAGCAGCATTTCTTTCCTGTTCTCCTTGGCTGCCCAACCGGGGGCCTGGGTTTGGATCTCACTCCTCGAACTGGAACACTGACTTCGAACTCTGATCTCCAACTGACTGACTTCCTATGGCACCCGGGTTATATAATTGTTCTCCACCCACCCGCTTCTTGTGAGCGTCACATTTGCAGCCAATTCAACCCGTCGACAGTCAAGGTTATCCTCTGATATCTTCGACTGGATGCACCTGCTATTTACACAGGTGCATTTCTTATCTGACAGCTTGGCCGGGTCGGAGGTCAATATGTAACAGATTATCACTGGATGTTTTGATATGGCTAACAGGCTACACATTTCTTACAATATCTGCTATTCTTCAAGTGGTCACCCATCTAAGTATTGAATAGGCCCATCACTGCCTAACTTGGTTAAGGTGGTTGTGTATATATATATATATATATATATTTTTTTTTCTTTAAGAAAAAACAACGAAACCAATCACAAAGGATTATAAATTTATTTCCATCCTGTTACGCATAAAGATCTGAAGAAGTCCTGTTAGTTTTTTTTCGTGTTTTTGGAAATATATTCAGCTATATATATATATATATATATATATATATATATATATATATATATATCCAGCGGTCCGTGTTCAAGTATAGGTAAAATCTAAGATTATGAATACAGATTTTCTGGGCAGATTCTTACTTGGAAGAATAATGAAACATATTTCTTGTTCCTCAACCCTGAATTTAACCGGCTGCTAGACTGAAATAATCATTTAGTATGTTTGGCACAAGGTCAATAGTGTGAGACACCAGTGAAAATCAAACTGATTGATAAGATTGCTTGTCTAGCTCGTTAATCATAACACCATACATGCCTTGAGTATAAAGCTAAACTCCACTTTAAAATTATCAGTATTAGATAGGAATGTTTGAAACCATAAACATATATTTCATTTGAAACAATATTATGGCGTATAAAGTATTGCACCCTGTCTGAAGTTATTAAGCAAATCACAAAAACGTCAATAATTTAAATTTGTTTTGGAAAAAATTGTCAATTTTTAAACGATCAATTCAAATGTTAAAACCAAAGTTGGAATTTTTTGGTATCAGGTTTTATTGAGTTATTTGATGTTCTAAAAAAACCTGCCTACTGAATCACATTTTACCTCAATAAAAAGTTAATAAAATCATCAAAAATTGATCAATACTTTACATTGAATATAATAAATCTTTGAATCTTTTACATCTTAATTTTAAGACCCATCTTCTCAACAACATTAATCATCCATTGATTTTGTTTATTCTTTTTACTTCTGCAAATCCAACTTCCGACATGGTAGTTTTAATTGCTTCCCATAGGTCTGTTTTGCTATTATATTGTTTACCACCTTCATATAATTTCATTTTCACATATTCACTATAGATTTTTTATCAGATTCAGATCAGAATTTGGTGGAAATTCCATTCTCTTCTTTCCAGTAAATCTTTTATGCTTAAAGAATTCACGGGTGAGCTTAGATATATGAGAAGGAACATTATCATGCATAAGTACACACTTCACTTTAAAACTGTGAGACAGTGACTAGTAATATGCAAATTAAGTCTTATTCATAAAATTGTTATAGTTAACACTATTCTGTTTAATTCTTTCATCAACTTTGAATGGTCCAATAATGGTTTGGTCAAATGGTTATCGTCGTAGGAATTGGACACGGCGACATGAGTTCAAATCCTGGACGAGACTGATTGTATTTCACATAGCACTAATACCCATGGGAAAGGTATGAATCCAGTTATTCTCCCTCCAGCTATGGGTAAATAGTAGGGCGGACTAGGTTCTTCAGCCTTGGTGAGGCTACTAGTCTAGGAGAAGGAAAACTCGGAATTCAAACCTGTAAAACTCCGCTTATAAATTGACCTTGTGTCATATTCTGCCCGAGCGGAGGGGTTTGGGTAAATATGATAATGGTTTGGTCCACAATTCTAGCCCATATGATCACGCTACTGTCTCTTTGTCGCCTTCTTTTAGTCATAGGCATGTCTGAATTGGATAAAATCCATCCATCAAGTCCATCTGGTATCACTCAAGATTTGTCCGTGAAAATAACTTTAAAAAGTCAATTTTCATTCATTTTTTACCCAATTTTGACGCTTTAAACTATTTAGTGACAGGAGGTTTCCTCAGAGATTTTTTTTCAGATCCCAATTCACAAGAATTCTACACCGTTTTTCCTCTTGACTTTCTCAATTCCCGCCTTTTCAAAGATCTGAGCGCTGGTCAAATGAGATTGTTTCACCATTACTCACTTTAGTTTATATTCATCTCAAGGAAGTAAGTTCTTAAAGTCTTTTCTTTTGTTTCGAGTTCTCAAATTATTCTATTTTCAACATCCTTCTTTATCGTTCGATGATCTCTGCAAACCTCCTTTTGATATCTCTTGAATAGATATTCCCTCACTTTAATATTTTTGGTTTTTCAGCAATTGTTAGATCCTTCATTTTAAACATGTTTCAAAATATATTACTGATAAAAAGAAATAGTTTATAATAGACTTCAGAGGTCTTAAGCTTAATATTAGTTTGATTGGTTGTTTGAGTTTCACGGCACATCAACCACTGTGGGTTATTCAATGCCAACTCCAGTTTACATATAGGAATTATAACCATTTTTTATATGAACTCACTTTTTCTTCATAAACTCACTTTTCTTTTAAATTCATGTCTTGATCCATTCGACCCACAAGTAGGAAATATTAGTTTAATCTGCTTCTGTCAGTCCATTTTCAAAAATTTCTAAATATCTCATAAACTAACCATTAAATATCGTTAAATACTTTACTAAGGGTGAAAATAAACGAGTTGACAAATATTTGTCCAGAACTTATTGAGTTATTAAGGTTTATTTGATTTGTATAATTACCTCTGACAAGCTGTTGTATTAAGAATAGTTATTTGAAGTAATATATTCGATAGTATAAAAAGAAAATGGAGTTATATATAAGCAACTATCATCATCATCATGTCGTGGACCTATCACGGATATCCTTGACGCTCTCTCGCCACTCCTCCCTATCGTTCATCGCCTCTGGCAAGTCTTCGGGGCTACATCCCGTATCCTCACAGAGCTGCTGTATGTATGTTCGAGCTGGTCGTCCTGCTTTTGCCCGGCCATATGTGGGGGTCCATTGGAGTACATCACTTATGAGCTCGTCCCTGCTTTTCCTGCAATGTCCTGCGTGTCTGGTTCGTCTAACTTGGATAGTTTTCGTGATGGGAGGCAGGTGGCCGTATAGTTGGTGTCTTGTGGGATATTGCCGCCAGGACTTGTTCAATATTGCTCGCAAAAACCATATATTTGCTTGCAGACTAAAAGGGTCACAACTGTTCATGATAGTACTGATTGTTATATTGTGTGTGATACCCCCCCACACACACACACACCGTCGGCCGACCCCCGACTATCTCAAAGTCGTTAAACTTCTCATGGCCAGTGATTCATCCAGTGTTTTTTTTTTTTTTTTCTCATTTCCGACTAGGGGTATTACACATTTCTTTACGGCCACATAAAATACAACCGAGAGGGTGGAAGAAAGAATAAACGAACAAACACAAACTTGGGTCAGCTCCAAGCGCAAGAAAGGGAGTTTGTGACACTTTGCATTCTCCGAGCATTTGTAGACTATCGCGGGCGTGTATTTTGCGCGAAACTTCTACAAAAGCCACTAGGAATACCAACTCATCTTTGACTGTCTTTCCTCACTGCCTCCTTCTGCAGACCGCCCTTACTCCTGGACTGCTATCTCAAGCCGACCGTCCTCCTCTGCTCTCCGTTGTCTTCTAACTCTCTCTGTCTTCTCCGGGACCTTCCCTTCCTCCTCTACTTCCGGTCTCGTGGGAGATCTCGAGCTCAGGCCCTTTGTTTGGATTTCGCACCAAAGCAGACAAAGAGATTCTCTGACCGGCGCACACACACACCCAAGATAACAAATGGCCACATAGTGTCACATGAGTATGGGATTGTTATCTCCGTTATACCGAAATTGCAACACGAATGCAGACACCATAAAATTATCATTTAGTTGCAACTTGCACTGGAATTTAATTCGTCTCAAAGCATTGTGAGTGTATTGCTCTGATAGAAATCTCGCCACGATGTACTGTTTTTCCTAGGTTAGGCTCATTCATAAACATACATACATATACACATTCACAGACATATACTTGCCCAGTCGGCTGGGGCTGTAGAATACACTGACTGCACCTTTGCAGAGAGGTAAGACACCACCTCAATGAGTGTCCTAGATATGACACAAAACAATCTGATTGTGAGCTTCCAGTAATGCTGGAGCTTTGGGGAATGCAGAGTACTCTTTCATTGCCATCGCTCCAAAGTCCACTCTCACCCGGAGTGGTAACACCTGATAGGGTTCTATCTATGGATCTTATAGAACTAAACTGTGTACTAATGCTAAACTAAATTGCTTGAAATAGGATTGTTTTGACATTTAAACTGCGTACTTATGATAAACTGAATTGTTTGAACAAGAACTGTTTTTAACTCTAAAACTGTACTTACGCTAAACTGAATTGTTTGATATAGAACTGTTTTAACATTTAACTATGTGTAAACAAAAAAAACTGTCCTTATACTAAACAGAATAATTTGAAATAGAACTGTTTGACTAAACTGAATAGCTTGAAATAATAATATTTTGGACAATTAAATTGTGTACTTGTGCTCAACTGAATTCTTTGAAATAGAACTGTTTATTTGTATAAAGATGGATTTGGCGTTGAATAACCCACAAAAGCTGATATGCCATAAAACCCAAACAAAGAAATATTTATATTTCTTGAGAAATTACATTGATTGAGATAAGAGCAAATGCAGATATCACAGCATTATTTCGTTGTTCGATCATCTTAAATCTTTGCCTGTAGACTACTCCGACTGCACCTCTGCAGAGGAGTAAGACCCCCGCCCCACAATGAGTGTCCTGGATATGACACGAAACAATCTGATGGTGAGGTTTCACTAATACTGGAGCTTTAGGGAATGTGAAGTAACCCTTCATTGCCATTGCTCCCAGGTCCACTCTGGACCGGGGTGGTAGCACCTGATAGGGCCCTATCTATGGGTTAAATAGAACTAACTGCATACTTATGTTAAAAGGAATAGTTTGAATTAGAACTGTTTGACTAAACTGAATAGCTTGACATAGAAATGTTTTTGACAATTAAACTGTGTACTTACATTTAAACTAAATTTAAACTGAATTGTTTGAAATGGATATGTTTTTAACATTGAAACTGTACTTGCACTAAACTGAATTGTTTAATATAGAACTGTTTTGACATTTAACTGTGTGTAAACAAAATCTTTACTCATACTAAACTGAATTAGCTGAATTAGAACTGTTTGACTAAACTGAATAGCTTGAAATAGAAATGTTTTTGACTATTAAACTGTGTACACATGCTAACGTTGTTTTAAATAGAATTGACTATTTGCATAAAAATGGATTTGGTGTTTAAAAACCTACAAAAGTTGATATGCCATAAAACTAAACAAAACCAAATCAAATATATTTGATATGTATGTATAAAGAGGATTTGGCATTAAATAACCTACAAAGGTTGATATGCCATAAAACCCAAATAACCAACCAAACCAAACAATCTTAAATCTTAGTGGCATTTTTTACTGGGAGGAGGGATTCTTATAGTATCACCCATACATAACCATTGCTCTAACAATTCTATTTATAAAAAGTTAATTTTCTTCTGAACCAAAGATACAATGATTTATTATTTCTTGTGGAACATTATATAATCTAAATGGATATTATTAAGTATTATCTATTACCAAACTCTATAGAACTGAAAGTCTGTAAACAAAAATATATACGTGTGTGTATAACGTTTTTGCTGATAGAAGTATTACAATTCTATTTTTTGTTGCATAGACACTTTGTAAGTAAAATAAAGTTACATAAATATGTACATGGTTGTAATTATTTCTGTATGCAGAATTTAAATGCTGTAAAGTTTGTCAATAAATAATACCTAATGTTATTCTGTTTGATTATGCTATATTTCGCAAGAAATGATAAAACATTGGTATCATTGGTCTCGAAGAAAATTGGAGGGGGGGTAATAAAAAGATTATTATTAATGTGATTATCTGTGTGCATTGTATATAAAAATGATATCATGAGACATTAGTAAATGTATCTGTATCTTACAATTTACTAAAATCAGTTTAGTCTGGCATAAGGACATGATATAGGAGCGCTGATTAATGTTAAACGAGCTTCTTCAGCATTAATTTAGATGAATATCTATATCACATTTTTGTTATTTATTCAACATATTCGTAACATTTATAAATGTATATTACAACACGTCAGAACATATGCAAGTTTGTCTTATATATATACATATATATATATATATAAATTATGTGTGATGTGTGTTGCTATGGCAACAATCGTCTTGGTTGATATCTCGATTAGCTAAGCACATCGAACAACAAAGACATTTGAGATAATTGAAAACATACATTAGATCCCCATCATACTTCTCGCCCCACCCACCTCTCGTTTCTGCTCATCCTTATCGTCATTCATCCCTCCACCACCACCCTAACCAATATAAAATGGCCGTGCAGTAAAATTTGCTTTCTTTTTAGAGCTCACATATCGTGGAAACAAAATAATCAAGTATGGAAACTCGGAGGTTATGGTGAGGTTTCAAATCCGACCATTGGCTTTAAGATAATCATGTACCTTAATTTCACAACCAAAGAAATAGAATAATTATGTAATATTCTGTCAGAACTTTGAGAAAGCCAGAAAGTGACACAAAAGTCCGTATAGAAGTCGATTATGTATATAGATCTGTTCTTGATCCATGAAATTATTGCTAAATAGAATGAATCTTTGAAGACAAGTGTTTCAATCTTACAAGATTATTACTCGTGTATTGGTTTATCTTGATTTATGGGCATGTACAGGGGTATTAAAAGGATTTTGGTTGTGGTGGGTGTTATTGTTGGAAAATTCTGACGTTGGTAACTGACTCCTTCCTTCTTATCCCCATTCCCTTGTTATCTTTTTTGTTTTTGAAGCTACTAAGGAATTAAGGACGTAAAGGAAAAAAACAGAGATACCTTCAAACTTAATTTTTATTTTCGGGGTTTAGGACGATTTGGGGGCGTGGAACTTTTTGCTGAACCAGAGAGAATAACCGTGCCTACAAGTCAAGGTGTTAGAAGAGTCTCAGGAATCATTTTTGGCAAATTACGGATTTGAGAGTCCACCATACGTGTCTAACCAACCGAGCCATTGGCCTAATTCGTCGAGTGTTCGCCAATGGTCCGGGAGACATGGGTTCAATCAAAAACTCAAAATATGATACTTGGTGCCGCCTGGCTTAGCACTCAGCATTATAAGGTAAGGATCAAGGGTAATTGTAGCAATCCAGAGAATGGAGTAGCGCCTTCCCCTACACCTCGGTGTAGTAGCTATTGAAAAGGGAGCCTTCTGGTCACCCTTGACTAAGGTTGCCAGTCATATCAAAAACTCAAAAAATGATACTTGGTGCCGCCTGGCTTAGCACTCAGCATTATAAGATAAGGATCAAGGGTAATTGTAGCAATCCAGAGAATGGAGTAGCGCTTTCCCCTACACCTCGGTGTAGTAGCTATTGAAAAGGGAGCCTTCTGGTCACCCTTGACTAAGGTTGCCAGTCATATCAAAAGCTCAAAAAATGATACTTGGTGCCGCCTGGCTTAGCACTCAGCATTATAAGGTAAGGATCAAGGGTAATTGTAGCAATCCAGAGAATGGAGTAGCGCTTTCCCCTACACCTCGGTGTAGTAGCTATTGAAAAGGGAGCCTTCTGGTCACCCTTGACTAAGGTTGCCAACTTTACTTTTACTTTATATGTGTCTGTGTTTGGTCGGTATGTTCAGCTGACGCTGCTACGAGCAGAAGACACAACATGGTGCGAGATGCCTTAAATATCTGTGCTCCAACTGGCTGTCAAGAGAGAAAAGATGCGACCGCTCAGTCGAGTATCAAGGAAACTGGGAAAGAGTTTCTCCTTCGCGCCAGGAAGCCCCTCTTTTTAGGCATGCACCGATTTTGCTTCCAATCAGAAACCTCCTGAAAGATTGTTATTTTGTATTTTCTCTAAGTATATTTTATTTTTTCAAGTTATTGGTTTTTTATTTCTTATTTAACCTCCACACATGAAATCATTATTTCATAGTATGAATCTTTGAAGACAAGGGTTTTAACCTTACAAAATCATGACTCGTGTATAGGTCGACTCTTGATTTACGATTAGAAAATTATTAGTTAATTGAATTAATTTCTGCAGCCAACAATTGTTTGGAGTCCTTTCCATTACGTTTAAATTTCAACTTTACAAAATTATTTTTCTTCCATTTGCTTAAAATTCTAAAATACTACCTATACATAACAGTCCCCAGCTTTTCTTTCCACAAACTATGTCACCAGCTCTTAGAATACACCGACTGCATCCTCTGCAAAGGGTTAAAACCTCCTCTAAAGGTGTGTCCTTAGTATGTAATGTTACTATTTTACAAGAGGCACAAGGACATGTTAACAGAGGTATATTACTAGCTAGTCTCGCTAGGAAAGACCGCCGCGGCCAAACACCGTCAATGCTCATATTCAAAAAGTATAGTCCATTTCTATCATCATCATCATCATGTCGTGCCGCTAGCACGGATATCCCTGACGCTCTCTCGTCACTTTTCCCTATCGTTCATCGCCTCAGGCAGGTCTTCAGGACTACATCCCGTACCCTCACATAGCTGCTGTATGTATGTTCGCACTGGTCGTCCTGCTTTTGCTCGGCCATATGTGGGGGTCCATAGGAGTACATCACTTATGAGCTCGTCTCTGCTTCTCCAGCAGTGTTCTGCGTGTCTTGTTCGTCTAACTTGGATAGTTTTCGTGATGGGAGGCAGGTGGCCGTATAGTTGGTGCTTTGTTGGGTGTTGCCACAACATTCTTGTGTAATTGCAGTATCGACACGACCTCTGCCTGGAAGAAACTGCGTTTCATTTTATCGGTCAGGTTTGATTTCCATATGATCGATTGCTTATCGATAGCTCTCCATGCCTTTGTTGGCTGCGTGTCGATGTCTTTTTCGGTTGATGAGACACTGCTTCCTAGGTAGGTGAATTTGTCAACCAGTTTCAAAGAGGTTCCCTCTAGTGTGCAAATGTCGCCTGCTGGATTAAAGCACATATATTCAGTTTTGTGTGCATTGACATGGAGGCCAATGCCTGTGGTGGCTCGTTCCAAACTATGCTGTAGTGTTTCGGTTTGGTTGGGCGTATTTGCCAGTATCGCTATGTCATCGGCGTAGTCGGCGTCGGTAATTGTTTTTGCGGGGTACCTTCTGCTTCTTTTCTTTGTCATTTCTATAAAAAGAGTTATCCTCTTTTCTACAACAGTATGAGACTAAACTTTATCTGGTGGAGAGGGTTCAGTTCTGGGTCCCTGGTTAAGTTGGTTAGTTGTGTTTTATAGCATATCAACCCTTGTAGGTTATTTAATGCCAAATCCTCTTTATACATATATATCAAATATATAAGATTTGGTTTGCTTGGGTTTTATGGCATATCAACCATTGTAGGTTATTTAATGCCAAATCCTCTTTATGAATATATATTAAATATATGATTTGTAAACACATTTTGTAGATATGATGTGTTTTATTTTTAAATGAGTTAGAACCAACTTTTTTGCTCACTAATATTATGATCGTTTCTATATAATTAAATGGTTTCAATTATTGTTTTCTAATATGAATAATTCTCTTTAATATTGTTCATTTGTTTGTACACATTGAAGTGGCTACAAGTATTGCTATTTAACCATATTTACCAACCCCTCTGCTCGGGCAAGATATGACGCAAGGTCGATTTTTAAGCGGAGTTTAACAGGTTTGAATTCAGAGTTTTCCTTCTCCTAGACTTGTTGCCTCACCAAGGTTGAAGAATCAGTCTGCCCTACTATTTACCCATAGCTGGAGGGAGAATAATTGGATTCGTACCTTTCCCAAGGGTATTAGTGCTAAGTGAAATGCAATCAGTCCAGGATTTGAACTCGTATCGCCGTGCCCATTTCCTATGACGATAACCATTACACCGCGGTCACCTGCTATTTAACACTAATTATTCTATTGAACACTATTCATTCGCACACAGTTAAGTGGTTCCAAGAATTGCTATGTAATACCTATGATTCTATTTTGCATACAGTTAAACAATTCCAAGTATTGCTATGTAATACTAATATTACACGTTTGTTTGCGTACACATCAATGATTACAAGTATTGCTACGTATCACTAACAATTCAATTTAACATCAGTCGTTTGTTCGCACAGTTAAATATTTAAATACTTCTATTTCTAACAGTTCAATTAAACATCAGTTATTTGTTTGCACACATTTTAAATGTCAAACGGCTCTATTTGACCCATTGATGGGACACTTTCAGGTGCTACCACTCCGGACCATAGTGGACCTGGGAGCGATAGCAATGAAGGGGTACTCCGTATTCCCAAAAGCTCAAGAATTACTGGAACCTCACCATCAGATTGTTTCGTGTCATATCTAGGATACTCGTTATGGAGAGAGGGGTCTAACCCCTCGGCAGAGAAGCAGTCGGTGTATTTTACAACCCCTGCCGACTGGGCAATAAGGCCAGGTTGTGTGACTGGTGTACATATCCACACATCCATACATCCTATTTATATCAAGTGCTACCACTCCGGGCCAGAGTGGACTTAGGGGTGATGTTAATGAAGGGGTACTCCGTTTTCCCCAAAGCTCCAGCATTACTGGAGCCTCACCATTTGAGTTTTCTGTCACAATCAGGACACTCGTTTATGAAGATCTTACCCCTCTGCAGAGAAGCAATCGGTGTATTCTACAGCCCCAGCTAACTTGCCTTGGGTTTCCGGAGAGTGTGCAGTGACACAATTAAAAAGAAGTTGGCTCATTTATAACTTCACAATAAAAAACACTTTTTTTTAATCAAAGTAAATTTTTTGGCGCTTTGTCGGTCTATTTTTCCTTCCTTTTCTATCATAGTCTCTTTTCTCAGTGACAAACTTCGTACACATCTAAATAGATAAGTAGATCGGTAGGAGTTGAGGAGCAAAGTCTTCCAAAAAGTGAGGTGTCAGTCGGAGCAGGTCGAAAGAACGACATTGGGGGGCGGTCTCTTTTTTTCTTCCTATCTTTATTTCTTTATGGATATAACAAAACAAATATCTATTTTTAAAATAATCTTTTATTGTCAATGCACTTAATCTAACGTTTCTCCATAAATCACAAACATCAAAAATTATGTATTGAAAATTTTATGTATGAATTTAGTTACCCGGTGGTGAGGCTCCAGTTCTGGAGTTTTAAGGCGTTTGGAGTCACTCATTCATTGATTTTGTTCCTAGGTTCACTCTGAATCGGACTGGTAATACCTGTTAGGCTCACATCTATGGGTTAAATAGATCTGTTAGAAAAATATTTGTATTAGATAGGAATATTTGACGCTATATTATTGGGTATGAACAAATTATTATTATTTAATAGGGACAGATATTGATTTTGGCATTAAATAACCCAACAAGGGTTGACATGCCGTTAAACGAACCAACTACTTTTTAAAAACACGTGCCTTTAACAGCTCATATCAATAGATATTTTATTTCTATCCTTTAAACCAGGTCTTGTTAAACTTCTTACTTTTACCACCTTGTAATCAAACTTAATTTTCATTCATCCCCATAATAAATTATTTGAGTATCAAACTATAAAATGTAAATAATTTACGAGACTTTGAAATGATTTTCATGAGAAAAGAATCAGTAAACTATAAATGCAAACGTACCTTTAATTCTTGAATTATTTTTTCAGTGGAAGGGTGGATTTAGTGAGCTTTGAGATCACGAATATTACGCGATACCTTCAATAAGTTTCCAGACTGTTTTTGTACAGGCATTTAAAATTGTCGTAGACTCTTGAAAATTCACTATGTTATTGTTATACATCTTATGAGATGACTGACCAAGTTCAAATAAACAGCTACAGCAGCAATTGGAATACACCTGACTAAAGCCTGATTGTTACACCTGGTGAATTTCGAAAATGCAATCTGGCACTTTAGAAGAACGATATGCAATAAAATTCCGTTTTAAACTTGGAAAAAATACTGCCACAGAAACGTATGGAATGCTTCAGACTGCTTTTCGGGCATCTAGCATGAGTCGAGCATCAGTTTTTGAGTGGCATAAGAGTTTCAAGGAAGGTAGGGAGTCTGTGAGGGGTGATGGGAGGTGTGGGAGGAGTAAGGAAGTCAATACACCACAGTTGATTGGCCATAGGGTTAGGGTTAGGGTTACTATGTTGAGGTTTTAAGGGAGTTCAAGATGAGATTCCTTGGGAAGAGGCCAGCACTCTTCAAATCGGGTCAGTGGCATTTCCACCTGGACAATGCATCAGTCCATAACTCCATCCTTGTCATAGACTATTTGAGCAAGATGAGTATCAACACAGTTCCTCACCCTCCATATAGTCCAGACGTTGCTCCCTGTGACTTTTGCTTATTCCCTAAGCTCAGAGGCTGTCGTTATGAGACAATTAAGGAGATGAAAGAGGCTGTGACGAAGGTCATTGACACGCTCACACAAGAGGACTTCGATGGGGCTTCCCAGAAGTTGTTGGAACGGTACAACAAGTAGATTGCAACCGGAAAAGATTGCTTCGAAGGGGACAAGAGTTTCATGTGTGTACTATCAATAAAAGTGCCCATACGAAAAAAATCTGGAAACTTATTTAAGGTTGCTGGTTTGGGTGATTGAGCTGCAGTTCACCACTTTCTATGTTCATACTGTTTCTGTTTGCTTCGTAAATAATGCACATGGCTAAACCCAGATTCTGCCATATTCGAACTTGGAAAAGCGAGTAAAATCGGATCAACAGTTGCACAAAGTTTGGGATATTTTACTACAGTTTTTGTTCATCTAAAAGTAGTAAAGTTGGTGACTGTAGTCGAGGACGACCCGAAGGCTCCCTTTTCCGTAGCTACTACACCGAGGTTTAGGGGAGGGCGCTACTCTTTTCCTTGGATTGCTCCACTTTACTCTTGATACGTACCTTATAATGCTGAGTGTTAAGCAAGGAGGTATCAAGTACTATTTTTAAGTCTTTGGTATGATTCGACTCGGGATTGAACTCAAGTCTCCCGGACCATTGGCGAACACTCTACCCACTAGGCGGTTCATCAAGTAATATCTAATTCCTTTGAATGTGTACATAGAAGTCGCTTCAAGATCAAAAGTCATTTCAGTAAATTCTTCTTTAAGAAAGGTGTCTAAATTTGCACTTTCCCAACCATACCCATAATACAACTGCACATGTACATATACAAATACACACTTACATGCAGAAACATCATTAACCGGTAATGACGACTTCAATGAACGAACGAACACACTTCTTTATAAAAATATATCTCTCACATTTTATTCTCGAAAGGGTGATGTTTGTTGTGTGTGAGAGATGAGCTGGAAATAAGGACGGACTGCTATATTGACCCAAGTTCTTCTGGCCATAGCAGCACTTCTTTCTCATCTTGGCTGAGTTGCTCAATCGTGGGTCACAGAGGGCCGCAAAGCCCTCAGTCTGCAAGCTAGTTCTCACGCAGAATCATGTCTCCAACTGACTCGAACCGTTTGGGCACCTGGTTATATTATTGTCTAACATCCACCTGCTTCCGCTGTTCTTCTGCTTATTTACACGGGTGCATCTCTTGATAGACAGCTCGGTCGAGGGTCAAAATATGACAGTCAAATGAAGAAATAATCCATTTAGGAATTTTTAGGTTTAGAAAATCTTTGAATCAAGCTTTCAAGTCTTCTTGCAAACTCTTAATGGGGTTTATAAACAAGTTGTTATCGAAAACACTTTTTTCTGGTTGTTCTTTGGTGGAAAGATATGCATCACACCTAATCAGAGATTCTGCTAGGTGGCTGATATCTCGTAACTAGTCTACTGGAACCAGAGATGTTTGTTCTCTTATTATATAATGATTTAGTTTGGTTTCTCTGGTTAATGGCATATCAACCTCCATTGGGTTATTTAATGCCAAAGCCATCCTTGTAGAAGAACAGCAGTCATACTATTTAACATAGCTAGAGGAATAAGAGGGTTCATGCCCTTCCCAAGGGTAGTAGTCTGAAAGTAAACGTAATAGCACGACTGGAGTTTGAACTTGCTTTATTCGAGGCTGCAATCCACCGGGACTCCCGCGAAGGGAGTTATAACTGCAAGCTAGTAAATCCACCCGCTATGGATCCCTATGCTTTTATTCGGCCCCGGGAGGTTTCTATGAATCCCTTTAAGAACCCATGCTTTAAACAAAGTTGGGAGATAGGGTCCAATTGATAGATTCTCGGTGTCGAGAATTTATTTTATATATTTTAATTTCTTTATTTATGGACATCCGCATCGTTGTTTCTTGTTGACTAGTGTCGTCGTAAAGGTATGTGGTTTTGGGAGCTTTGTCTACCTACTCCGTCTGGCCAAGTCGACTGGGGCTGTAGAATACACCGACTGCTACTCTGCAGAAGGGTAAGACTCCCCTCCCCCAAGAAATGTCCTGTATATGACAGTAAACAATATGATGGAGCTTTGGGGAATATGGAGTAACCTTTATTGCCATCGCTCCCAGATCAACTTTTTTTTCATTTCTTAATTATGACATACATATAGAAATATACATAGGGTCAACACAGGCCTTTAATACAAGGACATAACTTCACATGAGCAATATCAAAATAACAGAAAATTAAATGCATCGAAACACCTGTACGAATGTAGTCATGGTGAATTCAAAATAATGCCCATATATCAAACTAACGACTACTTCAAATAAAGGAAAAGAAATTTATTGATAAATTTAAATCAAAGTTGAATAAAACATTAATCACACACACACACACACACAAATGGAAACAAACATACTGTTGGGTATCACCCCTACCTTTTCAGCATAATGAGCCATATATGGCAGTAGCGGAGATCAATCTGGGAATAAGCCTACGAGTCAGACCAGAAGAGCCGTTCCTATTGTTGAAGTATATCATTACTCTATCACTAATCCTATGTTCTTATTACTAACAGTCTCTCTCTTGTAAATACTCTTTCCTGTAAATATAACTATTTTCCTCACATATCGTGGTTTGTCTTATTATTACTACTACTTGTGTTCACTAGCCAGAACACAACACATACATAGATATGTATATATATATACACACACACACAAATATTTTTAGTAAAAGAAAAATTATCAGTATATTTCAAACCACACGACCACACAAACACACACTGGAGAAAAATCTCATGACACACATTCACACGTACACAGAGAAAAAATAACTGTAAGTGAAATCCGAAACCACTTCAACGCACACACACACCGTATCAAATATCAAAAGCAAACGACTACGGTAAAAAGACCCTAAGAAAAAAACTTTACGTTAGACTGATAACATACCGCTCTGCCATTTGGGGGACCTAAAGTCAGCTCGGGAATTTAACGTATTTTGTATTAACTTTCTTTTGTTTACATTTTGCGCTATCGGATACGAGAGGGCTCAATTCGTTAGAAGGACTTTGCATTATGCGGGTGGCAGCCGTTAATTCCTTCGCCAGAGTGCTCAACCTTAGGTGGGAAGCGTATATATTGTCATCCACAAACAGACTGTTTTGAGAGATTCCTTCAATGGAAATAGAGTAAAACAATACTCCTGTGATGAAAAGCACTATAGCTAGGGAAAGAAAAATTGTTGTCTTTTCGTGTGTGTGTGTGTGTGTGTGTGTGTATGAACACTACACTGTTGCTTTTTGGATTTCAAGATTTGCTGGTTAAAGCTAATTCCCAATTGGATTTACCTCTGTCTCCGACCACGAGAATTTACGCTCTCTCTCTCTCTCTCTCTCTCTCTCTCTCTCTCTCTCTCTCTCTCTCTCTCTCTCTCTCTCTCTCTCTCCTAGATTGGGCTAATCAGACTAAAAAAACGTTTTAGAAATTATTCCATATTTTGCTTCCGCACCGTGTTGAATACTCCATTATCATTACTTCCAGGTTCACTCTGACTCGAAGTGGTAGTGCCTGTTAGGGTCCCATCTATTGATCAAAGAGATCTTTAAAAATTATTAGTATTAGATAGGAATACTTGATACCATATAACTGTAAATTGTTTGCTTTTTTTTAGATTACATTTCAACCTGGGTTATTTAATGCAAAAACCACCCTTGTAGACGGACAATAATGGTACCGTTTATCTCATAACTAAGGTATAAGGGGGTTCATACCTTTCCCAAGGTTTATTGTTCAAAAGTGGACATATCTAGTTTAAACTCCAGTCACACTGTTAACTTCGATGTTGCAGTCCAGCACATAAGCCACGACGCTATGAGCCCTCCACCCCCTCGTAAATTATTAAGAATAGTTCTCCTACCTAGGAAGCAGTGTCTCATCAACCGAAAAAGACATCGACACGCGGTTAACGAAGGCATGAACAGCTATCGGTAGGATATCGATTATATGGAAATCAAACCTGACAGTTTCTTCCAGGCAGCGGTCGTGTTGATACTGCTGTATGAATGCACCATTTAGACGCTAACGAAACGACTGGAGAAGAAGCTAGACGGCAATTACACAAGAATGTTGCGAGCAATATTGAATAAGTCCTGGCGGCAACACCCCACAAAGCATCAACTATACGGCCACCTGCCTCCCATCACGAAAACTATCCAAGTTAGACGAACAAGACACGCAGGACACTGCTGGAGAAGCAGAGACGAGCTCATAAGTGATGTACTCCTATGGACCCCCACATATGGCCGAGTTCTATTTCAAACAATTCAATTTAGCTAAGTCATTTGTTTGCACTCAGTTTAAACGTCAAACAGTTCTATTTGACACATAGATAGGACCCTATCAGGTGCTATCAATGCGGATCAACGTGGACCTGTGAGCAATGGCAATAAAGTGGTACTCTGCATTCCCCAACGCTCCAGCATTACTGGAACCTCAACATCAGATTGTTTAATGTCATAGCCACGACACTCATTGGGCGGGGTCCTACTCATCTGCAGAGAAGCAGTCGGTGTATTCTATAGCCCCAGCAGACTGGGAACAGGACATTCGTAGGAGGAGTCTTAACTCTCAGCAAAGAAGCAGTCGGTGTATTCAACAGCCCCCTCCCCCAGCCGACTGGGCTAGATTGTAATTAAGTAAGTAAAGTTGGTGACCTTTAGTCGAGGGTGACCCGAAGGCTCACTTTTCAATAGCTACTACACCAAGGTGTTGGGGAGGGCACTACTCCTTTCCCAGGATTGACCCACTTTACCCTTGATCCATACCTTATAATGCTGAGTGTTAAGCAAGTAGCATTTTTTTAGTCTTTGGTATGACTCGACCTGGGATTGAACCCAGGTCTCCGGGACCATTGGCGAACACTCTACTCATTAGACCAAATAATTTCTTAAAACCATATCATCTCATCATCATCATCTTGTCGTGCCATCAACACAGATATCCCTGACCCTCTCTCGCCACTTCTCCCTATCGTTCATCGCTTTCGGAGGGTCCTCAGGGCTACACACCGTATCCTTACATAGCTGCTGTAAGTAGGTTCGAGCTGGTCACCCTGCTTTTGCTCGGCCATGTGTAGAGGCCCGTAGGAGTACATTACTAATGAACTCGTCCCTACTTCTCTAGCAGTGTCCTGCATGTCTGGTTCGTCTAATTTGGATAGTTTTCGTGATGGGTGGTAGGTGGCCGTACAACTGCTGCTTTGTTGGGTGCTGCCTCCAGGACCTGTTCAATATTGCTCGCAGCATTCTTGTGTAGTTGCCGTCAAGCCTTTTCTCCAGCTTTTTTCTTGGCATCCATGTAGTGCATCCATATAGCAGTATCGACACGATCGCTGCTTGGAAGAAACTGCGTTTCATTCTTATTGTGTATAAATTATTAGTATTAGACAGGATTGTTTGATATCATATAACTACGTGCAAAAAACAAGTATACAAATATAATTGCGAACATACAATGAACGCGATTCCCAAACCTCTAAATATCAAATAAGCTGAGATGGATTGATATGCTCTTAAATTCAATTAATCAATCAATATTTGTGACCTTCTGTCGAACTTAAATTGACAAAATTAATGGTCAGCTGGAGACAAAAAAAATCAAAAAACAAATTAGAAGTTATGATTTACTAAGATAACTTGTCAGAAGGTCAGGACACTCAGTGAGAATTAAACTCACTTGCAATGGTTTACTAGCCTCGTTCATTAACCATCACATCCTCGCACACAAAGTATGTCAGACAGCAAACAAAAACAAAACAAGTGCGCAAGCGCAAATTGTGACAGGGAATTTTCTTTAAAATATTAATTTCAGTAACCTGTGAGCAGGCATCTTGATTCAGGGCAAGTATCTACTGAATTTGAAGCCTTAGTGAGGTGGTTGAGTAATACTTTTTGTAATTACCCTACCACTATTCAGGGATACCATTATCCTGGAGATTTGGAAAGCATTTTTCCCTGTGGACAAAATAATGAGTAAAAAGTGGAACTGGTTCTACACAAACCTTAACCGCTTTAAACAAATCAGTTATGTTGCTAGTCCATCAGTTCATATCTTTCTCCGAACTGTTGGGTCCTAGTGCAACAAGATCGACGAAAGAGTCTATTCATCATATATATATATATATATATATATACGAGGGTCGACAGAAAAGTTCATTGAGATAACCTCATGGAATATGACGAAATGTTGCAGTAGTTGTTGCAGTGCTTGGATCCCATTGGTAAAAAAAAGTAATCAACTGCGAATATGACGTCATCATACGAACGTTTCAGTCCAATCTCGTGTGTACGTATATGTGTGTATATATATAACTCATAAGTGATAAACTCCTGTGGACCCCTTCACATGGCCGAGCAAAGGCAGGACGACCAGCTCAAACCTACATACAGCAGCTCTGTGCTGATACGGGATGTAGCCCTAAAGACCTGCCGGAAGCAATGGACGATGGGGATGGATGGCGAGAGAGGGTCAGAGATATCCGTGCTGATGGCGTGATATGCTGATAATGATGATGATGACTCCAGACAAAAAAATAACGGAAGAAAGTATTCTAAAAGAGGTTAGACTATATTTTTTGCTACGGGTTATATATATATATATATATATATATATATAACCACAGCAAAGCAAAAGTGGTGCATCACGCCATTTTTTTTATATTTCAGCAATACACTTAAAATACTCTAAACCTTGAGAATAAAACACGTTCCAGTCCAACTTGCCACTTGATGATAATTTTATTGAGTCTGCGTTCTTACCTAATAAACAGATAATCTTATTGATATTGATTTATAGACAACCGAGTTGTCTTTTTATCATCTCCGACAAACCAACCAGTAGCCTTAAATAGAAATCCAAGTAGATTTGATTGGAAAAATAATAACGTAAACTATAGCGGGACTTTTATTTGGGCAACACACTTAAAATGCTCTTAAATGATAGAACAATTACTGAACACCATTTCATTAATCACACAAATTCTCGATATAACGGAAATGTCGATGAAATGCTTATTAGAATTCTTTATCATGATGGATCGCTGTCACATCTGGGACCCAACGGGTGCATGGATCGTCTAGTATCTACTAAATTTGTCACTGATATAGAAATAACTAGACGTGCATGTCGCTCAAATACAAAAAAAAAAAAAAAGAATGAAATCGATAAATTAAATTTAAACTCCAATTAACGATTTACATTTATTACAGCACAACTTCCGGAAAAAGCATGAATCCACTTTCCCTAACAGTAAATAACTAACAGAGCTTTTGAAGTTTTTTAGCTTTATAAAATGCAATTCATTGTATTTTGGGTATTCGATTATAATCCATGTCAGGAATCAGTTTTTATTGCTTATACCATGTAACCCAGAACAACCTGTCACGCGTTACTTGGAGAGAAGATGGGCAGGGTCAAGGTCTGGGTTAGTTTTTTGTTTAATGAAATATCAACCTTCATGGGTTATCTGATGCCAAAGACATCCTTATAGAAGAACAGGAGTGATATTATTTAACCTAGCTTGGGGGATAAGAGGGTTCATGCCTTGCCCAAGGGTATTAGTCCGAAAATAAACATAATAGCGCAACTGGAATTCAAACTCGCTTATTACATTCAGGTTTTTCGGTCTATTGTCTTCATCTTTATTATAATTATATTCACAACGTTTCGTCCGATATGTCCTCCGGCCTTCTTCAGGTGTTTCTTCTCGAACTCGGGAACCTACACGGAACTTCAAACCACCTCCTTTATTCAATTCACGGGGGTCGTTTGCTCCGATTCCGTTAGCCATAACCGGGTACAAGTGTTAAGTATTCCTGTATTGTCACTTGCCTGCAATCAGGATTGAATCAACAACCTCCAGATGATTGTCACTTCGAAGCTTAGGGAACCAACTCTAATAACCGTTACGTTATGTGCCCTGCTAGACCCCCATGGATTAAATAAAGGATGTCATTCGAAGTTCCGTCTAGGCTCCCGAGTTCAACAAGAAACACCTGAAGAAGGCCGGAGAACATATCGGCCGAGACGTTGTGGAAATAACAATAAAGATGAAGACAATAGTCCGAAAACCCTGAATGATAAAAATCCATCAAGCTTTGTCTCAGAAATTCAGATAATCGATATCGCTTATTACAATGTCACGATCCAGCAATTTAGCTACTACTATGCAGAGTTTCCCGGGCAGGATCAAGTGAAGAGGAGATGGGTGCCGCCAAGTTACACTTGATCTAATAGGTTATTGGTCAACATCCATTAATATGACTGAATGAACTCTTTACTAATCCCACTGCCACATGAAGATGTGACACAGGGTTAATATTTAAGCAGAGTACAGCTGGTTGAATTCAGATTGATTGGTTTTAATGGTATGTCAACACGTTTAGGGTTATTTTATGCCTTTAGGTTAGGGAATTGCGTTCATTGTCCATTTTTTGTTTTGTTGTTTCTTAATTGCTTTTTGCGATTTACATGATACCAAGTAATGATATATCTAATACAAATAATTTGCATAGGGTTGTATGGTTTCAAGTATTCTTATCTAATAATAATTAAATGATCTCCACTAATTATTTCTATTGAATAATAGTCGTTTGTTTAAATGGTTTATATGGTTTCAAGTAACTAGTAATCTTTAGTAAACAATTATAGCTTCAACTAATACAAATAATTTACAGTTATTGTACCATATTCACAATTAACGCTAAGTGCAAAATGGACATATAATGTTCATAACGATAGAACATAGGAATCTCGGAATTCGAAAACACGTAACGACTTCTTGTTCAGGTACGAAACCTTTTTATTAACTTTAAGTTAAAGGTTTCGACGTAAGGAGGAGAGACACAATCTTCTATTCTGTCTTATTCATTTGGCCTCCAACTCGAGCGGCCCCCATAGGGCGCACGTTCGCCTCGCGCCTGCGAGCTCCAAAAGTCGATCCTTCTCGTTTGGCGTCTAGTACCCGACTCTTTCTCTCTTCAAATTCTCACACAAACCTCCGCGCGCTTCCGGTGCGTGACGTCACCCGCACCCTGTCACCTCGGTTCGTTTCGGACTATTATGACATCTGAGTGACACCTCCATCCGCCCGCGCGCACCCGCGTTAACACCTGCTTCAATGTTGCACCTAACTAACCCATGTGCTGAGCCGAAAGGTTCTCAGCCTAACTAAACTCAAAGGCATGAACCGAAATCCCTCGGCTATTTTATAACATTATATGCTATCAAGTATTCCTATCGAATACTAATAATTCTTAAGCAGCACTCTTTGACCCATAGATGAGACCCAAACAAGTACCACCACTTTAGGTCAGATTGGATCTGGGAGAAATGGCAATGAAGTGGTGATTCCATATTCCGTATAGCTTCAAAACTGAAGCGTCGCCATTAGATACTATCCTACATAGAACACCGCTTTTGGGAGGAGAGGGATCTTACTCCAGAGGGTAGAGTCGGTATATTCAAAGCCCTAAACAATAGGGCTGATTGTTCGTCCGGTTTTTACTGGCAGCTACCGTAACTTTAGGAGCTACCACAGACTAGGACTAGTGCGACGTTTCGTCTCATGTTTCGCCGAGAGGAAAGCGTGTTGGGGTTGCAGCTTGTTGATAGAAGGTTCAATGTGGCTTCTTCAGTCCATATGAAATAAAACGGAGCCAAAAACGTTGAAAAACGAAAAAGAAAAAAGAACGTCAAGTTAAATGCAATGGCAAATCCGGAGTGGTAGGCAGAGAAGGCTGACCAAACGACTCGATGTAAATCGCCGAAAATCAAGGAGATGCAACGCATTAACTCAATTAATTCTTCCTTAAATGCGGAAATAGTTCAAAAAGAAAGCATCTTTATTGAGTTAATAACAATTGTTCCAACCTCGTAATTGTATTTTATTCAATTTCCAGTTATAATTTGATTGGTCGTTCGCACTTCGGCGATCACGTGACTATGTTGGCGGCCATGTTGACAGGGCTGGGGCGGTGGTAAGCAAAGTGGGATTTGGAAATTTGAAGTTTTAAAATTGTTTTGTATCGAGAAAATGTTCTGTGCGACGAGTCCGTTATTTTTATTCATGCCCTGGGGGAAGCACACGGGTGGGAGAACATTTGACAGGAACCTTTTCAAGGTCAACGGTATAACATCCTCCAATAAACGACATTTGTGTGTAAGTGGAGGAGGGTGCACTTCGTAAATTTTGGAAAAAAAATGCCGCAAATTGATTTTTAAACAAGCACTAAATACAGAATTAACACCCAATCCTTATCTCCCTCTCTCTCTCTCTATATATATATATATATATATGAAGTGACAAAATTATTTCGTGAGTCAGGAACTAACCTACTACAGTTTCGCCTAAGCGGCTCATCAGGGTACCTAATCCCGGCTCATCAGGGTACCGAAACCCGTTTCGGGATTAGGTACCCTCGACTGATTGCATTTCACATAGCACTAATACTCTTGGGATAGGTATGAATCCAATTATTCTCCCTCCAGCTATGGGTAAATAGTAGGGCAGACTAGGTTCTTCAGCCTTGGTGAGGCAACTAGTATAGGAGAAGGAAAACTCTGAATTAAAACCTGTTAAGCTCCGCTTAAAAAATTGACCTTGTGTCATATCCTGCCCGAGCGGAGGGGTTTGGGTAAATATGATTAGATACCCTGATGAGCCGCTTAGGCAAAACTGTAGTAGATTAGTTCCTGACTCACGAAATAATTTTTGTCACTATTTTGCTCTACTTAGTATTGAGCACTTTTTAGCACTTGTAGCTTAGCAGCATTTACGGTGGGTTTTTTCTTTTGACCAATCAATTGCGTATCTGTTGATTTTTTTAATTGGTATGACAAGGTTGGTCTTTTTTTCCCCAATCAATATATATATATATATATATATATATATATTCCCCTAGACAGTGATCTGTTGTATATTTTCATCTTCGAATTAGTTGCAGGGTTTTTTTCCTTACCGTAAGTGCTAGTATTTAATAAGTTATTTAGTTATATATATATATATATATCTTCCCCAGAAAATAATAAATTAACCAATCACACAAGACTATATAGCCACGTAAATAACTATGTAGTATAAACGAGAACACTCTTCCCAGAATGCCTCATAGAACAATATTTAAAGTGGCACTCACCACTTGGAGTACAACTTGGTCCGATGATCATATTGGTGTGAAAATGTATCTACACTATCCTAACTTAGCAATGATCGTAAACTATATATATATATATATATATATATATATATATATATATATATATTCACCATGCAATTTTGGGCAGTACGATCAAATATTGTTTCATTTTTCTCCTCTTCCCAAATTCGCGGAAGAGACTTGCGGTCACTCAGACTCTAATTGCCCAGTCAGGTGAGGCTATAGAATAAACCGACTACTTCTCTGCAGAGGGTTAAGAACCCCCCCTCAACGAGTGTTTTAGATATGACATTAAACAATCTAATAGTGAGACTTCAGTTATGCTGGAGCCTTGGAGAATACGGAGTACTCCTTCATTGCCATCGCTCACAGGTCCACTCTGACCCGGAGTGGTAGCTCCTGATAGGGTCATATCTATGAGTCAAATGGAACTGTTTGACATTTAAACTGTGTATAAACAAATGACTTATCATAAACTGAATTTTTGGAAAGAGAACTGTTTGATCATTTAACTGTGTGTAAACAAATGACGGGTGTATAATTGAATTGTTAGTGATGCATAACAATACATGAAAACATTAAACTGTATGCAAACAAGTGATTTATAGTAAATAGAATTATTCGTATGTGAAATAAGTAAAACCGTTTAACTGTGTGAAAAAGAAGGAGCCCATGCTCGTTTAAAAATGTTATCAACATAATGTGTTTAGAAATTATATATATAATATATACGAGGATCATTAAATAAGTTTCCAGACTTTTTTCGTATGGGCAATTTTATTGATATTACACACATGAGACTCTAGTCCCCTTCGAAGTAATCTCCTCTGGCTGCAATCCACTAGTTGTATCGTTCCAACAACTTCTGGAAGGCCCCATCGAAGTCCTCTTATGTGAGCGTGTCAATGACCTTTGTCACAGCCTCTTTCATCTCCTTAATTGTCTAATAACGACAGCTTCTGAGCTTAGGGAATAAGCAAAAGTCACAGGGAGCAAGGTCTGGATTATGGGACGGTGAGGAACTGTCTTGTTGCCCATCTTGGTCAAATAGTCTGTGACAAGGATGGAGTTGTGGACTGGTGCATTGTCCTGGTGGAAATGCCACTGAGCCGATTTGAAGAGTGCTGGCCTCTTCTGATGGAATCTATTCCTGAACTCCCTTAAAACCTTAACATAGTAACCCTAACCCTAACTCATTGGCCAATCGACTCAGGTGTATTGACTTTCTTACGCCTCCCACACCTCTCGTCATCCCTCACAGACTCCCTGCTTTCCTTTAATCTCTTATGTCACTCAAAAACTGATGCTTGATTCATGCAAGATGCTCCAAAAGCAGTCTGAAGCATTCCATACGTTTCTGTAGCAGCATTTTTTCAAAGTTTAAAACAGAATTTTATTGCATATCGTTCTTCTAAAGTGTCCTCACGTCCAGATTGCATTTTTGAAATTCACCTGCTGTGACAATCAGGCTTGAGTAAGGTGTATTTCAATTGCTGTAGTAGCTGTTCATTTGAACCTGAAATCATAAAAATTGGACAGTCATCCCATAAGGATGTATAGCAATAACATACTGAACTTTCGAGAGTGTAAGACAATTTTAAATGACTGTACAAAAAAGTCTGGAAACTTATTGAAGGTACCACGTATGTATAAAAATGATTTAGCATTAAATAACCTATGATAGTTGATATACCATAAAACCAAAAACTCTCAAACGGTGAAATAAAAACATTAGCCCAAAATAAGTTTTAAAATAGATATGATAAATTAGAGAAATACTCGCATTGTACGATTTCCGGGCCGGCCTTAAGCCAACTGGATCAATCCCTCCCAACTGGGCCTCGCATCTAAGGGAGGGGCTGTTCTTGAATGAAATCTATTCTCGGCTCGTCAAGTACATACAACAGCACATTGCAATATATATGTTCCTAATTGGGCCCCGCACCTCTTAAGGCCGGCCCTGACAACATTATAACCCACTCTAACATTATGACCTGCATCGGACAGTAAAATGGTATGAACGAAAATACCACTCAATACCACTCCCGGTCAGAGTGAACTTGGGAGTAATTAAAATGAAGGGGAAGCTTCCATATTTCACAGAACTCCAGAATTTGAACCTCAACCCTGGATTCAGTTTGTTCAGTGTAGAATACACCAACTGCATCTCTGCAAAGGAGTAAGACTTCCCCTAACGAGTATCCTACATATGATACTAAACATTGCCCCTTCATTGCCATCGCTCCCAAGTCCACTCTGGCTTGAAGTGGTAGCACCTGATAGGGTCCAATTGATGGGTCAAATAGAACTAAACTGTGTACTAATGCTAAACTGAATTGTTTGAAATAGAACTGTTTTTACATTGAACCTGTGTAATTATGCTAAACTGAATCGTTTAAAATAGAACTGTTTTTGACATTTAAACTGCGTACATATGCTAAACTGATTTGTTTAAAATAGAACTGTTTTGAAATTTAACTGTGTGTAAACAAAAAAAAAATATACTTATACTAAACTGAATTGTTTGAAATAGGATTGTTTATATGTATAAAAATGGATTTGGTATTAAATGATCTACAATGGTTGATGTGCCATAAAACCAAACCAAACCCGAATGCAGTCTAGAGCCATACCCAGAGAATGATTTACCAATTTTAAGGTTTAAAGCGAAGGTTTATTATTTATTCCTGATCCTTGCTGCTTACGACCGGTCGTAGAATAACGCCCTGAGAGTTGTGATAAAAAAACCCTCTAGCATTCGAATCAAAGAAATACTTGTCAAAAAATGAATAAATGACGATGAGTCATTTACAAAATTAAACAAGAATATGTTAAAGAGGTCTTCGATGGAATAAGCATAATTTCTTTTTAGAAATGTCGTCCTATACACGGGCATAGGACGAAATTTTGGGTAGGTCAACATCTATAAGGGTCATAAAGCACAAATATTTGCTTATTTTGACCTTGGAAGTCTACGGCAGAGTAAATTTGCTTTTTCATTTTTCTAACCGGCATTCCATTGACTTAATAAAAGAAATTAAGAAATAAAAACGAAAGAAAGATATGAGAGAGAGAGAGAGAAAATGAGAGAGGGAGAGGTGATTGAATGATTTTAATGGCATGTCAATCCTTTCGGGCTTATTTTATACCAAGAGGTTAGGGAATCACCTATATGGCACGTTTATATTAACATTTCTAGTTGATTTATTAAATTTTTTGTACGCAGTTATAAAATATCAAGTATTCCTATCAATTACAAATAATTTGTACACAGTTGTAAGGTTTCAAGTATTTCTTTCTAATACTAATAATCATATGGTTTCAAGTATTTATTTGTATTAAATAATAATTTATTGACAACCACTTTCAAGTAACTAACAATAATAATAATAATAATAATAATTCTTGGTAAACAATTATAGCTATAAGTAACTATTCATAATACAAATACTTTGCGGACAATTATATAGTATCAAGTATTGTAGCCCAATACAAATGATTTTCTAACAGATCTGTTTGGTTAAAGTGAACCTGGGAGTAATGGCAATGAAGATGTGTTCTACATTCCCCAGATCTCAAGCCTCACTATCAAGTGCAGTTTAGTGCCATATCCCCCTTTTTGTGGGCGGGTCTTATCCCTCTGCAAGGGATACAGTCAGCATATTTTGTTTGTTATGTGATGGAAAGCTTTTTAATGTCTTAAACCGTTGAAATTATCACCCTGATAATTGTAATTGTCGTGTCAGAGTTATCTGCCCCGAATCCCACATTGAATATGTGTTTTGAAAAGTCGTCCTCATGTTTTTGCCTCGTTGATTGAGTTAAAGTATCCTTCCTGGAATATATGAAGATGAATATCTATATCTAAAAAAATATGTCTTATATATACGTGGAATTAGGTTCACAAATTCCCAACATAGATTATATTGATGTTAGATAAATCTCAAGTTTAGTTTTAATCAAGATACATTTTTGTGCGAAGAATTTTTGACGTTGATTGCAATTGTTGCTGTAGTTCTCTAAGAACCTGGAAAATAGAGTTGGGAGACTGGAGATCAGAAAAAGAATAGAAACCATCCAGACCACAGCACTTTTAAGCTCAGCAAGGATACTGAGAAGAGTTCTGGAGATCTGAGGAGAGACATACTCTCAGTCAATCTCATGTGAAAGACTACCAAATAACACTGCTGAGAAACCCTCGCAAGAAGTAAAACAACAATAATAATGATTATAATCAGACAACCGGATCTTATAATAATCAACCAAAAAAAAAAAAAGAACTTGCAGAATTGAGGACTTTGGTGTCCTGGCTGACCACAGTGTAAAATTGAAAGAAAGCGAAGAGAAGGATAAGTACCTGGATCTTGCGAGAGAATTGAAAAACAGTTAAACATGAAAGTAACGGTTATACCAATTGTAATTGGTGCTCTTGGTACAATTACCAAAGGATTGGTAAAAGGACTAGAGGACTTTGAAACAAGAAGCTGAGTGGAGACAGTCCAAACTACATTGCTGAGATCGGCCAGAATACTGAGAAGAGTCCTGGAAACTTGAGGAAACTTGTTGTCACTCCAGTGAAAGACCATCAGCTAATGCTGATGTGAAAAACTCTCAAGGAAAAAAGTAATAATAGTTATAGTTTGTCTTTAGTACGATCTCCAAATGCCAGGAAAAGAGACGTGGGAACTAAAGATTAGAACTAAGACCATCCAGACCACAGTTTTGTTCAGATCAGTTTGAATACTGAGAAGAGTCCTAGAGACCAAAGAAGATAGGCAGTTGTTAGGACTTCATTGAAAAACCACCAGTTAAAACTGGGGAAAAAAATTCGCATCAAGTGCTCATGATGATGATGATGATGATGGTGTCGATAACAACAGCAAAGAGCAAAAAGCGAACAAAAGGAAAGAAACGCGTAAGAATTGAAAGGAAAACGCGAGAAATGAAGAAAATAGAATAATAATGGACGATTTCAATCAAAAAGCAAAAAAACAAAAAAATCTCGATATTTCTTCAGCATTTTGGTAACTTAAGAGAAAATCGTGTCCTCCTGCTTTTTCTCTTTTCTTCTCTCTTTCTCATACGTAATCTCACCTACCACATCTCGTCATAGTGTCGTCCATGACTCATTCACCACACTACTACTACTACTACTACTACTACTTAAACTACTTCAGTAAACACTTATGCCAGATGATAATGACTTCTTTCCAAATCCGCTGTGAAGCAATCAATATTATTGAGCCAATATTATTGCGTAAAAAATATTACAAAACGCCGTGTCGTCTGCGAAGGAGCCATTTATTTCAACAAGAACATTCTTTACATGACCTGATAACTTTTTTTAAATATAAACAGGAACATTATACAGCTTGATTTTTATACACTATCACAATATTCAAATAAATTTGGCTCGCAAATTAAATTTCAAATATTAACAGTGCAGTATTAAATAAACAGTGTTGCAATCAATATTATCTTTCCTACAACTGTACAATAAGTTTGAAGTTTAATCAATATGACTACGTAACGCTTCCATTTTTTCTCTCTTTTTTTGTGAATTTTTCTTTGTTCGTAATCGTTTTACAAAACAGACACATTTTTATAATTGGGTAAAAAAACAAAAACATCGAATGGGCGGGATTTTAATCTAAAAACATCAAAATATGTTTTGTAAGAACTTACAAGTTGATAAACATCCTCAAGAGGTTAACGTTTATACCTACCTCTGGTGTTCATTGCTCGTTCTAAAAATGTAACACTCTGCCCTATCGGTGGGGCTTAGAATACGCTGACAGGATGGGGGGTCCATATTTTGACACTAAACTGCATCTGGTGGTGAGGTTCCAGTTCTGGAGTTCAGTGGGGTGTAGAACTATGTGGAGTGTTGAACTATTCTATCGTTTATTAGGGGTTAATATCAAATAGAATTATTAGTTTAAAGATTATTCGCATGACAGGAATACTTGTTACCACATTATCATCAAGCTGATAGCACAGAATTCTCTGACACACAAACACACACACACACACACACACACACTCTCTCTCTCTCTCTCTCTCTCTCTCTTTCTCTCTCTCTCTCTCTCTCTCTCTCTATCAACCATCACTCCCGGAAGGTCCTCTAGAGTGCATCCAATGTCCGCACAGAGTTGATGTATGTAAGTCCTTGCTGTAAAAATCCCTCAAAGAACGTCACTTATGAGTTGGTCCTTACTTCTTCAGCATTGCCCTGAATGTCTGGTTCGTTTTACTCAGATGATTTTTGAGATGGGAGCTGTTTTGTACAGCTGCTGTTTTGTGAGGTTTTGCTTACAGCAGTTGTTCAAGACAGCACCGTAGCATTATAGTGTAGTTCCCATCTAGCTTTTTCTTAAAGCGTTTAGTTAGCGTCCATGTGGTGCATCCATACAGCAGTACCGACGCAGCTACAGCTGAGAAGAAATCCCGTTTTGTTTTATCAGAGAGATCAGATTTCCATATGATCGATAACCTGTCACTAGCAGTCCACACTTTCTTTATGTGTATGTTGACATCGCTTTTAGTAGATGAGATATTGCTACCGAGGTATGTGAACTAGTCTACTTATTTCAGAGGCTCGCAAAGTGGAGATGGCACCTTCTTGTTTAAAGCACAGGAACTCTGCTGTATTTGCGTTCACGTAGAAACCAATGCCTCCTGTTGCTTGCTCCAAGCTATGGAGCAGGGATTCGGCTTGGGCAGGTGTATTTGCAAGAAGCGCAAGATTATCTACGTGCGTTGTATATCCATAATATAACTTCACGTATACATATACAAATATACACAGGAACATAATCAACTGATAATGACGACTTCAATAATGAACGAATACACTTCTTTATAAAGATATAAATCTCTCACACTTTATTCTCGAAAGGGTGATGTTTGTTTTGTGTGAGAGATGAGTGGAGACATGGACGGACTGCTATATTAACCCAAGTTCTTCCTCGCCCATAGCAGCACTTCTTTCGCATCTTGGCATGGTTTGCTTAAGCGGGGGTCACTAAAGGCCCAAATCCCTCAGTCTGCAAGCTGGTTCTCATGCTGGCATCCTGTCTCCAACTGACTCGAACCGCCCCGGGCACCAGGTTATATTATTTTCTAACTTCCACCTGCTTCCGCTTATTTACACAGGTGCATCTCTTGATTGACGGCTCGGTGGAGGGTCAATATATAACGCGTGGTCTGGGTCTGTAATGGTTTCAGCTTCTTATTTTTTTTAATGTGAAACTATTTTCTTTTATCAGATCGATTGACGTTTGTAGTACGTAATGTAGATAGATTATTAACAGATATGATATTGAAAAACTACTACAACAATGCTGAAGACGTTGGTTTCAACACCGAGTGAGTGAACTATTGCTTTCATGTTTTGTATAGCATCTTAATAGCGGTAGCAGTTTCTTTGGGGAGACCATCATCATCATCATCATCATGTCATGCCGCTAGCACGGATATCCCTGACCCTCTCTCGCCACTTCTCCCTATCCATATTTACCACACAAGGTCAATTTTTAAGCGGAGTTTATCAGGTTTGAATTCAGAGTTTTCCTTCTCCTAGACTAGTTACCTCACCAAGGCTGAAGAACCTAGTCTGCCCTACTATTTACCCATAGCTGGAGGGAGAATTACTGGATTCATACCTTTCCCAGGAGTATTAGTGCTATGTGAAATGCAATCAGTCTCGTCTAGGATTTGAACTCGTGTCACTTCTCCCTATCGTTCATCTCCTCAGGCAGGTCTTCAGGGCTACATTCCGTATCCTCACATAGCTGCTGTATGTATTTCATGATATCTCGTTTTTCCCTAACTGCCATTGACTTCCATGGAACTCAACATTTGGCTCTTGGTCTAGTTAGAATGCACTCGGCTGCTGCTTCTATATGTGCGGAAACAAAGTTTTCATATTTGTTACTTGGAGTATACTCTTCAGATGTTTCTTTAAGAGTATCAAACTTGTTTCTTACAGTCACTGAATATCTATTGCTTATATTGGCAAGTGAGGACCAGATATATCGTGAAGCTTTATCTGTTTCTTTCTTATTTCTGCGTAAACTCAGGAGAATCTTTACTGAGACGATTCGATGATTTTAAGCTATTCTTCAAAAAAGGAGTATGTCTCACACTTCAAAGCACTATTTATCCACTCCTTGTTTATAAATCTATAATCTATCTGTGCTTCATTAAAAGACAAACGGACAAAAGAGGCATTTGATTACTTAAAGCAAAAGGTACAAAAATGAATGATCGCTACGCGTTCCTAATATCAAACACTTATTACATTTTTTCTATTCGGTTTATCAAAAAGAATATTTTTATGTCGTCAGAAATAAAACTGAATTAATATGACAGCAAGCGAAGTTAGAACTTACTAACAACATGCCGTTTCTCTTAACCTCTGTGTTAACAGAGTACAAAAAAAATATAAGTACGAATTCTTAGTTCTCTGAGAGGGCATATAAATGTATTTGGAACATCTTGAATTTCTCAGTGGTCATTATTCCATTAATTATTCAGCTAATCCTTTAAGTAAAAAGGTAGGCTTCTTTCACCTTGGCTGGATAATAGTCAAGGTGAAGGACAACTCTGAATTCACACCTCCATTGCTTTGCGGTCACACCCACTTATGAGGTAGATTTCAGATTACTGGGGAAAAAAACCAAATTTAGTATACCTTGAGAAGTCCGACAATCATTTTGACCATTTAAACCACGCCTCTAACGATACGTAAGCCAAGATGTATTAGTTCTTTTCTTCTCTTGGACAACAATATATATATATATATATATATATATATATATGTGTGTGTGTGTGTGTGTCTACTGATTCCATGTCTTGGCTTCTAAATACGACATCTAATGCGTGCAAAGTGGCATGACCGAAGTATCATATAAAACAAGGGCACTGCTAAGTCAACACACTCTCTCTCTCTCTCTCTCTCTCTCTCTCTCTCTCTCTTTCTCTCTCTCTCTCTCTCTCTCTCTCTCTCTCTCTCTCTCTCTCAACAACCAGAAACACGCACAAGTGAATGCGTTTCTCGACAAAGGGGGTTTTCGCAACAAAAACTTAATGTCATATACAGCATATTACCATGCGTTGACGCAAGTCTTCATACAACTTCCATTCCATTAAGAACTCTCAACTTGTACTAAAAGAACTCTCAGATTTTTTTTCTTTCGTAAATCACCTTATAAATTCTTTCTGTGTCTCATGCCATTTCTATATTGATTCAATTAAGTTTGCTGAGGCAATAAAATATATACTGGACAGTTCGTTATAAATAGTTTTGCATTGTTAACTAGGTGAAAATATTAAAACATAATACATTTGCTCAACTCCAAGAGACCAAATTGTATACCATATTTTCTTAAAATTGTCATATGTTTTGGTACCCAAATACGTTTAACATATCCAGACATAAATGTCATATGAACGATATATATACATAAATATATATATAGTAAAGTTGGTGACCTTATTCGAGGGCAACCCGAAGGCTCCCTTTTCAATAGCTACTACACCGAGGTGTTGGGGAGGGTGCTACTCCTTTCCCTGGATTGTTCCACTTTATCCTTGATATGTACCTTATATTGCTGAGTGTTAAGCAAGGAGGTATCAAGTACCATTTTTAAAGTCTTTGGTAATGCTCGACCTGGGGTTGAACCCCGGTCTCCCCGACCATTGGTGAACACTCTACCCACTAGGCCAATGAGCTGGTATATATATATATAACTGTACACATCTATCTATCTATCTATCTATCTATCTATATATGTATGTACGTATATATATATATATATATATATATACATGTACATATATCTATAAAAATGTATGTACGTATATGTAAATGTATGGTTATATTTATATACATATATATATATATATATATATATATATATATATATATATATATAGAGAGAGAGAGAGAGAGTAAGAGAAATATACATGAATATATATGTTTATAAGTATCGGTAAAAATGTATATTTATATATGTTCACATATATTTATAAATACATATACATGTATGTATGTATGTAATTATATAAATACATAAATATATATATACTTATGTATATATAAATGTATGAATATATTTATATTTAAAGAAATGTGTGAATGTATGTATATATATATGTATATATATGAATATATATATATATATGTTTATAAAATGTGTGAATATATTTATATGTATAAATATATATTTATAAAAATTTATATATATATATTCATATGTGTGTGTATATATATATGTACACATGTATATATATATATACATATATACACACATATATTTATATGTTTATATATATTTATATAAATGCATATATATATTTATATGCTTATATATATATATATATATATATATATATGCATATATTTATATAAATAGGTATATATATATATATATATATATATATAACTTATATATATATATATACATACCTATTTATATAAATATATGCAGATATATATATATATATATATATATATATATATATATATATATAAATATATGTATGCATTTATATAGATATATATATACATATATATATGTGTATATATGTCCATTGGCCTAGCGGTTAGAGTGTTTGCCAATGGCCCGGGAGACCTGGGTTCGATCCCAGGTCGAGTCATACCAAAGACTCAAAAAATGGTACTTGATGCCTCCTTGCTTAACACTCAGCATTATAAGGTACGCATCAAGGGTAAAGTGGAGCAATCCAGGAAAAGGAGTAGCGCCCTTCCCTACACCTTGGTGTAGTAAGCTATCGAAAAGGGAGCCTTTGGGTCACCCTCGACTATGGTCGCCAACTTTACTACTATATATATAAGTATTCATATATATATTCCACCCGCCTTACAACAAATGCGTGACATCAAACATCGGTAGGGATTTCCTAAATCTAATAAACAAGCACTTCTCTAATCATAACTTCCTAGCTAAAACTTTCAACAGAAACAATATAAAGGTCAGCTACAGTTGTACAAGTAACATATCTCAAATCATAATAGGCCACAAGGAAAAGATTGAAACCATCCACAGCAACACCCCCCCAACAATGGGATAAAGAAACATGCCACTCATGTGAAACTGCCAATAGAAAAACTTAGTGTACAGAGCCACTGTAAAAACCAACAACTCAGTCATGCAGTACATAGGTGCAACGGAGGGTACCGTAAAACAAAGAATATACGAGGATCATTAAATAAGTTACCAGGCTTTTTTTCGTATCGGCACTTTTATTGATAGTACACACATGAGACTTTAGTCCCCTTCAAAGTAATCTCCGCCGGCTGCAATGCACTTGTGCACTTGTTGTACTGTTCTAACAACTTTTGGAAGGCCCCATCGAAGTCCTCTTGTGTGAGCGTGTCAATGACCTTCGTCACAGCCTCTTTCATCTCCTTAATTGTCTCATAACGACAGCCTCTGAGCTTAGGGAATAACCAAAAGTCACAGGTGAGGAACTGTCTTGATGTCCATCTTGCTAAAATAGTCTGTGACAAGGATGGAGTTATGGACTGGTGCATGCATTGTCCTGGTGGAAATGCCACTGACCCGATTTGAAGAGTGCTGGTCTCTTCCCAAGGAATCTCTTCCTGAACTCCCTTAAAACCTCAACATAGTAACCCTAACCCTAACCTTTTGGCCAATCAACTCTTACTCCTCCCATACCTCTCATCATCCCTCACAGACTCCCTGCCTTCCTTGAATCTCTGATGCCACTCAAGAGCTGAAGCTCGATTCATGCAAGATGCTCCAAAAGCAGTCTGAAGCATTCCATACGTTTCTATGGCATTTTTTCCAAGTTTTAAAACACAATTTTATTGCATAACGTTCTTCTAAAGTGTCCTCACGTCCAGATTGCATTTTTTAAAAGTCACCAGCTGTGACAATCAGGCTTTAGTAGGGTGTATTCCAATTTCTGCTGTAGCTGTTCATTGGAACCTGAAATCACAAAAATTGGTCAGTCATCTCATAAGATGTATAGCAATGACATACTGAATTTTTAAGAGTCTACCTCAATTTTAAATACCCATACGAAAGAAGTATGGAAACTTACCGTATGCACCTCGTATATATATATATATATATATATATATATATATATATATTGTTATTTTTTCTAAGCTCTTATTCATCCATTATCTTTTCTTGGCCAACGTGTCATGCTTTGAAAATATTTAGATGAGAAAACGGTAGAATACTGGGAAGAGTGTATTCATGTTTTTTCGAATGTCTCTAATCAAAATCGAAAAACTATAATCGAAAAAATATTTTAAGTTATTTGTTTGTAATCAAAAGTATTTCATTTATTTGAAATAGAGAAGAATTTGTATCCATGACAAAAAAAAAATTTCGTCGATTTACAAATTTTGAGACGCTCAAATATTTGACCTAATTTTAAAACAAAATTCGAATCGAATCGTTATGACCAATAAGCTCCTGAGTTTAAAGTTAAGGCATAATGGAAAGAACTGGGATCTATAAATACATGATTTCGTAACCATAATTCAAAAATCGACTAATACACGAGTGTTAAAGGTAGTTAGAGGATAAAATGGAAACATATAATGGCAGCAATAGAAGCGTAGAGTTGTTTGGGGGTTGTAGTAGCCGCTATTATAAAGTTATCATATCAGTCTTAACTCTTTTATTTAAAAATTCTACCGGAAAATCTGAGGATACGTTCTTTAAACTGCCACACCCGATGGCACTATGAATAGTGAGAGTCAGAGGCATGTCTTTGCACCGCTGCTAATGGATAAATGATGATTATTTTTACTACCAGTCATTATTCATGTTACACATGCGTTGAAGAGGTTCATTATTAAGAATGAAAGATGTAGAGTTGTTTTTATTAAAATCTAGAATAATTATTCGTAAGCAATACTTACCGGTACGAGTTGTAAGATGGTCATTATTAAAAATAAAGGATGTAGAGTAGTTTCCATTAAGAGTTTGGATAATCATTCGATTACCGAGAGAGTGGGTAAGTACTGTAAGATGGATACCCATTTACAGCAAAGGTACAGTAAGACATAAATCTGTTAAAAAAATTATTCGTATTCGATGGTGCCGTAAAAATAAATCAGTTAAGAATAATTTATTATCGATGGAAACGTGTATAAAAATAGATCCGTTAAAAAAATCATTCGTTTTGGAGGGTACCGTGTGCAAAAATAGATCCGTTGAAAATTATTCGTTTTCGATGGTACCGTGTGCAAAAATGGATCCGTTAAAAAATTATCCGTTTTCGATGGTACGGTGTGCAAAAAGCACACAAAGAAGCAACTACAGGGTGCGAACGCAAAATTAGGAATATTCCTGTATGATAATGAACAACTCTATTATAAAACAAGATTAATTTTAATTCTAAAAAACAAACAACAAAATATGAAGATAGGTACAAAACAGTAAATTTACTCAAAATGGCAGCCATTTTTTTTTCCAATTATTGTATTAACACGCCTTCGAAACGATTTACAAAATAAATTCTTCAAACATTTTATTCCATTCCTCCTCAATAGCAGTTTTAAGCGAACCAATATTTGGATGGGAAGTTGCATTTGTTTTGTGCTCTAAAACACCTCATATAGCGTAATCAAAGGTCAAGAGGTTTGGGCTTGATGGTAACCATAGAGAAACTCCAGTTATTTCGAATTTTTTTTACTTCGTTTTGGTGTTAAGCAAATCATAGATTCTTTGTTGTTTCTTTTCTTGGTCACTGATATTGGGTTGAATTTTAATGAAAAATTGCTTGAATAATAGAGCTAATCATGAAAATTTAGATTTATCACGTTTTTTTTTTGTTTTTGTTTTTGTTTTTTTTTCAAAATTGGACAAGTTAGTCTAAAAAAACGTTTTAAAAATTATTCCATAATTTCCTTTCACACCCTGTACATAAAAACTGTAAATATAAACGTACAATGAACGCTATTCTCTGCCCTGCAAGCATAAAATAACTCTGGACGGCTTGACATGCTGTTAAAATCAGTAAATCAAAATTAAAACTTCCAAAAATATATCTACATTATTTTAATACGTTTTATATATTGAATTATCTTTTATTTTTACGAAAAATTCAGTCAATGGTGAAGCTGTATACGAAGCTTTTTGCAATGTGTTAGTGACTAAATCTCATTACTGAGGTAGGAGAAATTTCGTTGGTACATTAACAGCAAACCTATTCGCTTCAACTGCTGACAAGATAACATAACGATGTTCTTCCTCTGTAGTAAGACCAGGTTGTTTGTTTGGGTTTTATGGCATATCAATCTTTGCAGGTTATTTAATGCCAAATCCATTTTTATACAAATAATCATCAGTTCTATTTCAAACAATTCAGTTTAGCATAAATACACAGTTTAATTGTCAAAAACATTTCTATTTCAAGTTATTCAGTTTAGTCAAACAGTTCTAATTCAAACAATTCCTTTAGGTAAAAGTATAGTTTTGTCCACTCACAGTTAAATGTCAAAAAGGTTCTATTTCAAGTAATTCAGTTTAGCATAAGTACACAGTTTACTTCTATTTGAACAATAGAAAGGGCCCTTTCAGGTGCTACCTCTCTGGGTCAAAGTGGACCTGGGAGCGATGGCAATGAAGGGGTACTCCGTATTCCTCAAAGCTCCAGCATTACTGGAACATCACCATCAGATTGTTTAATGTCATATACAGGACACTCGTTGTGGAGAGGGGGTCTTACCCCTCAGTAGAGGTGCAGTCGGAGTATTCTACATCCCCAGCTGACTGGGCAATAAGACCAAGTTTTGTGACTGGTGTACATATCCATCAATCCATACGTTTGTTAGTTCACTCCAGACTTAAAAAAAAAAAAAACATTCGAAGCCAGAAGCCTTACCTGATACGCTCGCCTGTAACATATCGTTTGGGGAATGCGGAATACCCCTTCATTGCCATCGCTCCGTGGTGTGCTCTGGTCCGAAGTGGTAGCATCTGATAGGGTCTTCTCAATGGGTCAAATAGAACTGTTTAACATTTAAACTGAGTGCAAACAAATGACTCATACTAAATTGAATTGTGAAAATAGAAGTTTGATCATTTAACTGTGTGTAAACAAATGACTGATTTTTAATTGAATTGTTTGTGATACATAGCAATACTTGGAACTATTTAATTTCGTTGACTTATGCTAAATTGAATTGTTAGAAATAGAATTGTTTGATCATTTAACTGTGTGTATCTGCAAAATGAGTTCACAAATCATATATTTAATATATTTGTAAAAACAAGAATTGGCATTAAATAACCTACAATGGTTGATATGCCATAAGCCCAACTAAACTAAACCGTAACATATCAGTAGAGTTTTGAATTTACAGTCGTCTCCTTCGACTGGTTGTCCCACTGGAACAGTGGGGATGAGTTCATGCCTTTTCTTAAAGGCATCAGTACGAAGTGAACGTAGAAATTCTTGACTGGAATTTGAACTCGGCATACCAATCCAATCTTACATGCCGATGTGGAGGACTAAGTACATTCCCTATTTTACGGGAGTTACTTTCAGGTTTCATTTTCACAAATACAACACAAATTTTACAAGCGCGTAAACAAATGCAATGTGACAACAGCAAATATTAAGAAACAATCAATTTAATAATCATAAAAACACGATAAAAACAATTAGAATACAAAGTTCATTTTATGTGCGTGTGTGTGTATGTAGAAAATACAGCTTTGGCCAGTTCAATAAAAATGATTTGTTCACCCGTGTGTGCGTTGGTACATATTGGGAAAAGTCTACTGAGTCAGAGTCCATAATAGGCCGAAGTAAAGAGGATGAAAAATTGAATTTACTTAAATACATGTGTATGCGTGTGTGTGTATATATGCGGGGGAACGTAAGTATGGACCTTTTGTTTTCTTAAGTCCACACATGCGTTTTTATGATCTTTGGCGACAAAAGTCCGCAAAACAACGTCGTATGCTTCTTCACTCTGTGTCCAGTGTGTCTTTGCCTCTCTCTATCTGGTAGTGGAATGTCTTAGTTAATTAAATTCCTCGTTATTTATATTTGGTGGGGGGGACTAAAGTGGATCAAACATAGGATTTTGTTAAGTTTTGTTGCGGGTCCTAAAATTCAGACGCGCGGACATTTCTTGACCAATCAGATTAGTATGATTAGTTATTTATCTTGGAGCCTAGATATTTTTCTGTTAATGGGTTTCTGAGCCGGATTTTCTAGAATGTTCTTATTTTGTGTTTTAGCTAATTAGTTGAAAAATATAAAAGTGTAACTTCAATGATTTTGATCCGAAATTTCAAAAAATGGTACTTGATGCCACCTTGCTTGACACCTAGTATTATAAGGTACTTTTCAAGGGTAAAGTGGAGCAATCTCGGGAATGGAGTAGCTCTCTCTCCTACACTTCGGTGTGGTAGCTATTGAAAAGGGAGCCTTCGGGTCACCCTCGATTAAGGTCGTCATCATTACTTACTTATTTTAAGACTAAGAAAATGTGTATTCTATACCTATCATCTATACTGTTGTATAGCCACATAATACATAAGTAACCATACACATATTTAACTCAATAATAATGAGCGGACACAGTTCTTTAGAAAAATATACCTCTCACTTTATTTGAAAGGGTTCGAAAGGGTTACTAAAGGTTTTACTGTGCGAGAGGTGAATTGGAGACTGATCAGAACTGCAACATATTGACCTCACCAGCTCCTCCAGACATAGCAGTGTGTCTTTTTCGTTCTCCTGGGCTGCTCAACCTGAGGCCTGTGGCCCAGCTCTCCGCTGAGAGCTGGTTCTCACAGCTCAATCCGGAACACTGCTTCAAAACTCTTATCTGCAACTGCTCAATCGTGGCCCTGAGGGCCCCCTCTGCTGGATTCTGGTTCTCTCTACCGTATCTTATCTTCAACTGACTGACTTCCTGTCTTCACCTGGGTTATATAATTGTTCGTCGTCCACATTCTTCTTGTGAGCGTCACAAATTGCACTCATTTCAACCCGTCACGGTCCTGATATTCCTCGACCGGATGCAACTGTTATTTACACAGGTGCATTTCCGATTTTGACAGCTTGGCCGGGTCTGAGGTCAATATGCAACAGTTACGCCACCCACACATATTTTAAAGAACAAATGAATTTCCATAATAAACAAAAGTGGTAATATTTGTACAAAAAAGTCTCAGAGAAGCCTTAAAATTTAAATCTGCAGTTTTGTATTTTTCGACCAATCAACGTCTTCCTACAGGACGCCAAATTTTCTTCGGTTTGCCGATGATATTTGCATTCGTCTCGCTAAACTTTGTGGTGATATGTTTTGGTGGATATTTTGGTCCCACAAATTATGTTGGCTCATTATTGAAAAGCAACATTACAAATATTCTAATATAGTCTGTTAAATATTCCTCAGTGTGTGTGTGTGCGTGTGTGTATGTAACTAACACAAATATGGAAAAAGACTAAATATTAAAAGTATCCTATAGACTATAAAATGTATGTTGACTAAGTGTAACGTACGAGGTATCAATATACAGAAATATAGCAATGTATTCTCGGAGGAACGTGTCTTCTCCAATGTTGGTTGTTTGTCTTTTTCGGGGTTTGACGAAATTTCTAAGGCTGTGTTCGAGACTGGAGCAAGTCTAACCGAAAAGCAGAACAGGAAAGAAAAAGGGTGCGGAATGTATACGCACCTATGTTACGCGTATTGAATTGTGTCTTACTGATTGGCAAGGTCAAGCTGTTTCTGGAAGTCAAAATGAAGAGAGAGGGGGAGAGAGAAGGGGAGAGAGAGAGAGAGAGTGCTTTCTCTGTAAGTCAAAATATGAGAGAGTGTGTACTTTCTCTGTAAATCAAAATGTGAAAGAGAGAGAGAGTGAGTGTGTGTGTGTGTGTGTGTGTGTGCTGTCTCTGTAAGTCAAAATGTGAAAGAGAGAGAGAGAGAGTGTGTGTGTGTTGTCTCTGTAAGTCGAAATGTGAAAGAGAGAGAGAGAGAGTGTGTGTGTGTGTGCTGTCTCTGTAAGTCAAAATGTGAAAGAGAGAGAGAGAGAGAGAGTGTGTGTGTGTTATCTCTGTAAGTCGAAATGTGAAAGAGAGAGAGAGAGTGTGTGTGTGTGTGTGTGTGTGTGTGTGTGTGTGTGTGTGTGTGTGTGTGCTGTCTCTGTAAGTCAAAATGTGTGTGTGTGAGAGAAAGAGAGAGAGAGAGAGAGAGTGTGTGTGTTGTCTCTGTAAGTCAAAATGTGTGAGAGAAAAATGTGAGAGAATGAGTTCTTGGAAGACGAGAGTATATATAGGTAATCCTTGTCATGTAGTCGGGTCCAAATGCGCGGAACAAAAATCAAAGATGCGGACGTAGTTGTGAGTACAAATCACGTAACTTTCCGGACCAATAGGTTCCCCAGACTGATAAGTTTACTGACATCCACCATCTTTTTGGGGGAAAAAGGAGTATCACATCCATTTCAAAATATAGGAGTGTAAATCCTATAACTTTTAGAATCAAAACCCTAAATGATTTTTAAACTCTTTTCCCTTTAAGACTTGTAAAAAATCCTTTTTTTAACCAGTTAAAATCATTGATAGATCTATTCACTTTTGGTCTAATTTGAAACTTATTTAAATCTTCTAAATAAAGTTATAAAGTATGGTACTTTCCAATCCTCAAAAAGATTAATCATTATTGCTACTTTCGTTTTTATTTCTATTGAGTAAATTTCAGTTTCTTTCCAACATTCATTTCCTCGGAAGCTATTTTGATTCCACATCGCTTAACTATTTCCACAAGCAAAATAAAATTCATTTTTAACATAGAGATGCTAGTACTGATATAACATTCCTAACATAACATATATGTATTAGCTTCATAAACATTCTCTCTCTCTCTCTCTCTCTCTCTCTCTCTCTCTCTCTCTCTCTCTCGTGACATTCAGATCGAAAGATCTTTTACGCAAACAAAATATACGAGGTGCATACGATAAGTTTCCAGACTTTTTTTCGTATAGGCACTTTTATTGATAGTACACACCTGAAACTCTAGTCCCCTTCGAAGTAATCTCCTCCGGCTGCAATGCACTTGTTGTACCGTTCCAACAACTTCTGGAGGGCCCAATGGAAGTCTTCTTGTGTGAGTGTGTCAATGACCTTCGTCACAGCCTCTTTCATCTCCTCACTTGTCTCATAACGACAGCCTCTGAGCTTAGGGAATAACCAAAAGTCACAGGGAGCAACGTCTGGACTATAGGGAGGGTGAGTAACTGTCTTGATGCCCATCTTGCTCAAATAATATGTGACAAGGATGGAGTTGTGGACTGGTGCATTGTGGAAATGCCAATGACCCGATTTGACGGAATCTCTTCCTGAACTCCCTTAAAACCTCAACATAGTAACCCTAACCCTTTGGCCAATCAAATCTGGTGCATTGACTTCCTTACACCTCCCACACCTCTCATTATCCCTCACAGACTCCCTGCCTTCCTTGAATCTCTTATGCCACTCAAAAAACTGATGCTCAATTCATGCAAGATGGTCGAAAAGCAGTCTGAAGCATTCCATACGTTTCTGTGGCAGCATTTTTTCCAAGTTTAAAACAATTTTATTGCATATCGTTCTTCTAAAGTGTTCTCACGTCCAGATTGCATTTTTGAAAGTCACCAGCTGTGACAATCAGGCTTTAGTAGAGTGTATTCCAATTGCTGCTGTAGCTGTTCATTTGAACGTGAAATCACAAAAATTGGTCAGTCATATCATAAGATGTATTGCATTAACATACTGAATTTTCAATTTTTTACGACAATTTTAAATGCCTGTACAAAAAAGTCTGAAAACTTATTAGAGGCACCACGTATTTTCTCGTTTTATAGCAATGCAAACTGCTATAAACTATTTTCTTATTAATACCATATTGCAGCAGATTAACACATGAACTAATATGAACTAATTTACCGTATTTGACGGCATATAAGACGCACGGATGCATGACGTACCACAATTTCAATAGAGCAATTCAAGAAAAAAACAAAGAACCTAAATATATTAAACGTGATAAAATAAATGTAATGAACATTATAAATGATAACACTTTTAATATAAATAATAGCCTTTTAAATTATGACAATAGGTATATGAAAGTTACTCTGAACTCTAAGCTAGTAGTTGTCGCTAGGAAGCTAATTTTGGCTGAATATAAGCTGTCAAGGAGGCGGCCTGGAAATATCTGATCCAGGTCGGGGTTACTGTCAGAGCCGATATGATGTGCAACAACCCGAAATCGGCAATGAAGACAGTACATCCCTGAACATAATACTGGAAGCATGTGGAAATGTATTCTTTGAGCATGATAATTTTTAAAATCCCTTCTGTCTGACAAGGAAATAGGGATAAAGAAACGCACTCAAACTGCTTTTGAGGTAATAATGGGCAGCTACGGTAGTGCCAAAACATGTGGGTTTGTAGATCATAAATGTCAACAACATTATCGGAAACTATCGATGAAAATAATATAAGCCTCTACAGAGACGATGGACAAATAATTATGAGAAATCGCAACGGGCCTAAAACATGAACCTAGAAAGCAGGTCCTAAAAACATTCAAACAAATGGATTTGAAACAGAAATAAAAACCAACCTAAATGAAATAGACTTTTTAGAAACGTACCAACCATTGAGAAAAAAAAACACTCCACTTTATATACACACCGCCTCAAACCATCCACTTACCATAGTAAAAAAAATCCAACAATTCATCAGTCACAGCGCAACATGCTATCCTGACGGGTACGCCCCGGGTGAGTGATATTGAGCTTTTCATATGACTTGCCCGGTCCCAACCTCAGCAATACCTACTTTGCAGGCCTGAGTTCATGGCTTGGTGCCTAAGACGCTCAAAAAGAGGAATGCCGACGATATCAAGAAATTTTTGCGATGATCGTGCATGAGTCTAGATTCGTGTATGGTTTCCCACATTAAAATGACTTTGTGTCAAACCCTACCGGTTGTTAGGTTAAATAAGTATTCATCATCTTGTCGTGCCAGCAACACGGATATCCCTGACCCTCTCTCGCCACTCCTCCCTATCGTTCATCGCTTTCGGTAGGTCCCCTTGGCTCCATCCCGAATCCTCACAGAGCTGCTACAAGTACGTTCGAGCTGGTCGCCCTGCTTTTGCTCGGCCATGTATTGGGGTCCATAGGATTACATCACTTATGAGCTCGTCCCGACTTCTCCAGCAGTGTCCTGCATGTTTGGTTCGTCTAATTTGGATAGTTTTCGTGATGGGTGGTAGGCTGCCGTACAGCTGCTGCTTTGTCGGGTGCTGCCTCCAGGACCTGTTCAATATTGCTCGCAGCATTCTTGTGTAGTTGTCGTCAAACCTTTTCTCCAGCCTTTTAGTTAGCGTCCATGTAGTGCATCCATATAGCAGTATCGACACGATCGCTGCTTGGAAGAAACTGCGTTTCATTTTATCGGTCAGGTCTGACTTCCATATGACCGATAGCCTATAGATAGCTGTACATGCCTTTGTTAGTCGCGTGTCGATGTCTGTTTCGGTCGATGAGACACTGCTTCCTTGGTAGGTGAATTTGTCTACTTGTTTCAGAGAGCTACCGTTTAGTGTGGAAATGTCGCCTGTTTGATTAAAGCACATATATTCCGTTTTGTGTGCATTGACATGGTGGCCAATGCTTGCGGCAGCTCGTTTCAGACTACGCAGTAGGGTTTCGGCTTGGGCGGGTGCATTTACCAGAAGCGCTATGTCATCGGCGTAGTTGGCGTCGGTAATTATTCTTGCGGAGTAGCCTCTGCTTCTTTTCTTTATCAGCTCGAAGCCGTTTTCTTTGTTCTTATCGATCGGTGTTCTAAGCACGTAGTCTAGACAGATGATAAAGAGGTATGGGGCAAGTGTGTTTCCTTGCAGTACCCTTGTTACAATCTCGAAGTAGTCTGTGTCTCCATCTGGATAACGCACTTTCACTTTGGTGTTTCTATAGTGAATCATTATGGCTGCGACGGTTTCTTTTGGTAGACCGTATGCGAGTAGAATTTGCTCTATCTTCCCTCTCTGTATGGAATCAAAGGCCTTTGTAAAGTCGAAAAATTATATTGTTGCCTGTAGGTTTTTTGCCCGTACGCCTTCTAGAATTCTACGGATAGTTAATATTTGTGAGGTCGTGGAACTATTTCTCCGGAAGCCTCTTTGGTTCTTCCTAAGAATGTTGTCAATCTTGGGTTCTATGCGGTTGTGTAGTAGGGCTTTGTATATTTTGGCTACTATGGATGTAAGTGTTATACCTCGGTAGTTCTTGGCTAATCCGAGGTCTCCCTTTTTAGGGAAAGGGAGGATGCATCCCTCCATACATCTGTCTATCGGATTTTGATAATAAACTGCATTGCAGTGTCGGAGCAGTATGTCGTCAAATTGTCTACTCTTCCATACTTCTGCGGGAATTTCATCAAGCCCTGCGGCTTTTCTATTTTTAATTTTTCTGAGTACTGAATCGAGTTTTTCTAGAGTAAACTGTCCTAGTTTAATGTCTAATTGCTTACTAATAATTCTGGTGATTGGTTCATCTGTAACTTTCGGTGGGTTTCCTTGTAGGTTCTGGAAATACTGTTTCCACAGTTTTATTCGTTCTTGTTGGTTTGTAACTTTCAGTTTAGCTTTGGCTGTGCTATTCCTTCTGATTACTTCGTTTATCGTTTGTCATGCTATCCTAGATTGCCTAACTTTCACTGAGTCTCTAATCTTATCTATCTGCTTTTGTATGTATTCTGTCTGTTCTTTTAGGTATATGCTTGCTAATTCATTTTGTGCCTTTTTTTTAGTTTCAGGACATTTGCCTTAGTTGGGTTTTTCGTATTGCATTTGGTGGCAGTTTTCACGTCTGCACGTTTTTCTCTAACCGCTAATGTCTCCCATGGGACTCTAGATTTAGTTCAATGTTTTGTTGGTATGTATTTCGCTGCTGCTTCTCGGTGGGCGTTGACGAAATTCTCATATTCGTCATTCGGAGTACGTGTTTCTGTCTCCTCTGTAGTGCGTCGAATTTGTTTCTTAATGCTATTACATATTTATCTCTAATATCCTTGTTATTAAGAAGGGCCTATTCATAGTGTATGATGGTCCTCAGGGCTTTTAGAAAAAAGAGTTTCATGTACCAAACGTGTTAGCTCCTTTGACCAGGTTTAAATATTTGGATTTACAGTAAAATTGCCTTTACATTTAAGACACAGCGTACAAATGAGATTTTACAAACAAGGAACATACAATTTTTAGGTAAAATCAATCATGTATTTTAAATGTTAGAGGACTTAAAGACAATATTATACTGACCAGCTTTTGACTCTTCGTCTTCCAGTGGAAATATGGCTATTCTTCTTTCATGGTTTGCGTTGTCATCTACTTTCTAGTGTCATTTTATGGACTTAAATAGAACTTGGTCGGGCTGCCACTTGGAATGGGGCGAGTGAAAGTGGTCTTTTATGTATTCGTTTCTACCCTATCGTTTTGTTTTTGTTTTTTTGGGTTGGGGGGTGTTTTGTTTTTTTCGGGGGGGGGGAGTAAAGAAAAGATAAGTATTACAAACTATCATTAAACGAAACCGTCTTCAATAAAACAAATGTAGTCTTTGAAACAGCACGAAAATAAACAATGGTTTTACAGACAAACTGACAAACACTCCGATCAAAATAGAAGGAATTTAAAAGAGTAGAAATAAATATATTATTTGTTTGGTTTGGTTGGGCCGAGTTTTATGGCGTATCAACAACTGTATGGCACTTAATGCCAAATGCTGTTTAGTCATATATTTTGAATATATATGAATTGTAAATACATTTTATTGCTAACATTTTTAAACGAGCCTGAGCTCATTTTTTTGACTTAGTTAAATGGTTCCAAGTATTTCTATGTATCACTTACAATTCAATTAAAAATCAGTCATTATACACAGTTAAATGATTAAACAGTTCTATTTCTAACAATTCAATTTAGCATAAGTCATTTATTTGCACTCAGTTTAAACAATTCTATTCTACCCATAAATAGGACCCGACCAAGTGCTATCACTCCGAGTCAGAGTGGACCTGGGAGTAATGGCAATCAAGGGGTACTCCGCATTCCCCAAAGTTCCAATACTGGAGCCTCACCAACAGATTGTTCAGTATCATATCCAGGACACTTGTCGGGGGTGTCTTACTCCTTTGCAGAGCCGGTGAATTGTACAGTCCCAGCCGATTGTGCACAAACATTATTGGATTTTACCAAATAAAAACGTAAAAATAAACGTAGGAAAAATATTTATAAAACTAATAAGCTGACAATTCTGTACATTAAACAAAATATTCAATAGAAATTCACTAAAACTAGCTACAGCCACCCTGTAAACATATTATAAATAATAAAAAGTATTAAAAAATCTATAATACACCGCAAAAAAACCCCGGCAAAATACCTGCAACTGCCAAATAAAACACGCATGCCCTCAAAAGGGAAAATGCCTACCAACAAACATCAATTACTGAGTCATCTTAAGAAAACACAGAAGAAAATTTATATAGGTGTAAGAGAAGGCCCCTGGAAACAGATATGCTTCACACACAAAAAGTCATTTAACAATAAAAATTCCGAACGCAGCACAACACTTTCTACACACATTCTGAACCTGAAAAATCAAACCAAACACACCAGAAATCATCTGAAAAGTAATAAAAATATTACAACAACTCCTCTAAACATTGTAATCTGTGCTCAGATAAAAACATCGCCACAATCACCGTCACAGAAAAAAACTTCAAAATCAACAACTGGAACATATATCCAAATGTACACACGAAAATAAATTTCTACTAAGCTGACTGAAAACTAACGGTTTGGTTTCGGTTTCTTTTGTTTACGATTCCGCAATCCATCGCTTTAACCATTACACCACGACGACACCCCCTGAAAACTAACGTCTCCAAAGACAAAATATGAAAAATTGATATAAAGATGATATATAAATGAGATAAGATTAGAAAATGCGAAAATAAATGAAAGAAGTAAATGCTAGAATTTGTTGATAAAACAGAAAATAAAGTTGAAAAATAGATTATGGTTGAAGTGGGATATGTGGATGAATAATAAAACAAGAAAGCAAATAAAAATGAATGAGTCAGCAAGTGCTAATATACAAAAAAAAATGAGAACTTGCCGTCTAGAGGATGGGAAGGAATAGCGCCTTCCCCTACACCATGGTGTTGTAGCTAATGAAAAGGGAGCCTTCGGGTTGCCCTCAATCACAGTCCATAACAGACTAGGACCATAGATGTACATATTTTTATTTTTTAAATAGAGGAATTCACAATAGGACCATAGAATATAAAAAAAGCAAAATGATAGACAAATACTCGGATCTTGCCAGAGAACTAAAAAACGGTGAACATGAGGATGATTGTGATACCAATAGTAGTTAGTGCACTTTGAACGGTCCTCAAAGACTTGGAACGGAGACCGGAAGAACTTGAAATCGGAGGAAGAATTGTGGCCCTCCAGACTTCAGTATTGTTGAGATTGGCCAGAAGAGACCTGAGGAAACTTGCTGTCACTCAGACTCCAGTGAACGACCACCAATTAAAAACTGGTGTGAAAAAAACTCAAAAGAAGTAAAATAAGAAGATAAAAGCACTAGAAAATATTGAATTAAACATTGTAGAATGGATGAATTAACCAATGAACCAAACGGGGGACATCTCCACTCTAGAAGGAACCCCTCTTAAACTAGTAGACAAATTCACTTACCTAGGAAGCAGCGTCGAATCAACTGAAAAGGACATCGAAACGAGGTTAACGAAAGCATGGACAGCTATCAATAGGCTATCGATTATATGGAAATCAGACCTAACCGATAAAATGAAACGCAGTTTCTTCCAGGCAGCGGTCACATCGATACTGCTATATGGCTGCACTACATGGACGCTAACAAAACGGCTGGAGAAGAAGCTAGATGGCAATTACACAAGAATGCTGCGTGCAATCCAGAACAAGTCCTGGCAGCAACACCCCACAAGACACCAACTGTACGGCCACCTTCCCCCTATCACGAAAACTATTCAGGTTAGACGAACCAGACATGCGGGACACTGCTGGAGAAGCAGAGATGAACTCATAAGAGATGTACTCTTATGGATCCCCACATATGGCCGCGCAAAAGCAGGACGACCAGCATGAACATACATTCAGCAGCTATGTGAGGATACGGGATGTTGTCCTGAAGACCTACCTAGGGCGATGAACGATAGGAAGGAGTGGCGAGAGAGGGTCAGCGATATCCGTGCTACCAGCGTGATATGATGATGATGAAGATAATACGGTGTCGTCACTAAAATGAGTTTGCCCTTCACGGAACGCCCCACAAAATAGATTAGCCTTCCTTGCTCGCCCAAGAAACTAAACCACCCTTTCCAACATGCCCTGCACAACGATATAGGAATGGACAACATACATGTCCTCGCCACTTGGTCCGACCATCTGATAAGCTGGTCCAGTCGGCTGGAGCTGCAGAAAATACCGACTGCATCTCTGCAGAGAGGTAAGACTCCTCCAACTAGTGTCCTGGATATGACACTTAACAATCTGCTGGTGAGGCTTCAGTAATGCTGGAGCTTTTGGGAATGTGGAGTACCCCTTCATTGCCATCGCTCCCAGGTCCACTCTAGCTCGGAGTGATAGCACCAGATAGGGTCCTATCTTTAGGTCAAATAGAACTGTTTGATATTTAAACTGAGTACTTTGCTAAACTGAATTGTTTGAAATAGAACTGTTTGATCATTCAACTATGTGTAAACAAATGACTGGTGTTGAATTGTTAGTGATACATAGCAATACTTGGAACTATTTAACTTTGTTGACTTATGCTAAATTGAATTGTTTGAAATAGAACTGTTTGATCATTTAACTATGTGTAAACAAATGACTGGTGTTTAATAGAAGTGTTACTGATACATAGCAATACTTGAAAACATTAAACTTTCTGCAAACAAATAATTAATAATAAATAGAATTATTCATATTTGATAGAAATACTTGAAACTATTTTGCTGTGTGCAAAATTATGAGCTCAGACTCGTCTAAAGATGCTATCTACAAAATGTGTTTAGAAATCATAAATTCAATATATGTATAAAAAGGATTTGGCATTAAATAACCTACAATGGTTGATATGCCATAAAACCAAACCAATTAGATAGGCGAAAAACTGACCGTCACTAATCGTCGTTGTCTTTATGTTCAAAGGTACATATACAAGGTGCCTCAAAAATTATATACACACTTTGACCTGTGACCTTTATAAATGGTTCAATTACATTCAATACTAATAATCCACACCACACTTTAAACCCTGGTAAGTTTTCATAGGGTTCAATCGTAGCATATGGGTTCTGAGGTGCCCAGGAGATGTAACAGTGACATTTAATCGAATAGCATAAAACCTGCAGCAATCAATAAGTTGAGAGCCACAACTGAGACAGAATGCACCCAAATGCCAATTGAAATGATTCATGAAATTTCCTATTCCATCTGTTCGTGTTCGCAGAAATACCTTAAGCAGAATGGTCATCAGTTTGAACACCTGCAATAATAACTCAGTGATTTTTGCAATTCCGTCTGTTCACCTTTTTAGCAGAGTGTAGACTAGAATGGACAACAGTTCAAACATCTGTGGTGCCTCAAAATACTTGTCTTCTTTAACTTGAATTTTAAAATTTAAATCGTAGTCAACATTTTATTGATGATGAATCAAAGTAAGTATACATTCATGAGACACCCTGTATATGCTCCATGATACTGAGCACTCTTTATTTACAAATATATATATATATATAAGTAAAAATAATCATTAAGTCTAGTTTTTAAAAAGTGTTTGACAATTTTTTTTATTATTTCATATATTTGATCAAAAATATATTTTTCATATTGTGGGCCAATGGATGTATAGGGGCACAGTATAAGTATAATAATCAATAGGTATAATATGTATACATAATTTCCAAATACTCCTGTGCATCAGTGTATACTATATCCATACAAATCACACACACACACACACATCCACATACGGACACATATATCTGGGAAAATGCAAGTAAATCCGGCGGTATGAAAATATACAATTATGAAACAAACACAAGGTCTTCAGAGTATGATTTTATTTATAGTTTGAATTATTTGCCAACGTTTAACGTTTTAGTTTTGAAGCATGAAGCCATCATCAAGGCTTTGAAAGAAACGGTGACTATGTTGAGAAGTGGGGATGTAATCCACAGAGTACCAACTTCATTTTGATGAATGATACACGTTCTTGTGAAGTTAATTATTCCTTTACTCAAGAAAAATGCATTACCTTTCGACTCACCCTCATGTGTATATATATATATATATATATATATATATATATATATATATATATATATACGACCCCACCGCACGAATAGATGGGACAAGTGTTGAATTTTTAAGCAAAGTTTAACTAATTTGAGTTCGGAGTTTTCCTTCTCCAAAATCGGTTGCCTTACCAAAACCGAAGAGCCCATTCTGTCCAACATTTCACCCATAGCTTGAAGGAGAATTTGAATTCATACCTTTTCTAAGGGTATTAGCGCTTAGCGCTATGTGAAATGCAAACAGCCTTGTGCAGGGTTTGAACTCGGATCACTGTGTCCATCTATAACGACGATAACCATTGCACCACGAGTCCCTCTCTATATATCTGTGTGTGAGTGTGATAAGTGAGAGAGAGATAGAGAAATAGAAGAACATAGTATAGGGTCTGAAAAGAAAGAAAATAGCAAAAAATTGTTAGATGTTGTCAAATATTCTTCACCTTTTTAATGCTAATTGAGTGTTGATTTTTTTTTTATTCAATCTATTTAGGAGTTGAGGTGGAGAGTCGCCAATCTTGTGGGTGTTTTGCTTACGGCATCTGTTAGCAGAAATCCCGCTTTGCACGGCCGAATATTTGTATCGCCAGTAGTAATTACGCAAAAGCAAATAGATACCAGTTAAAGAAATGACTTTCTACGTAATATCGCCCAGTGATATCGTCTTGTGCAATATCATTGATGAGGGCCACTTAATAAGATAATTATCAACTGAGAACAAGCAAAGCACATGTCAGCAATGCAGCATGTAATGACATTCAATAATGCAGACGACATTTCTTTCCCTGTTATCTCTTTGTTCTCCAACTCACTCAATTCCTTTTTTGCTTTTTGCATCCAGGCTTCTTTTCTTTTTGTTGCGTCTTTCTCTCTTTTCTGTTTTCTATGACATTCTTTTTTTTCTTCTTCTTCTTTCTAGCTTTTTCATTTTTGTTTTTCTTTTCTACTTCTCACCCTTGCTCGCTTCAGGCTGTCAATGGTCGATGGATTCTCTCATTGATATTTCTTGACGCCTGGTGTCGCCACCATCTCAGTTGTAAAACAACATGGCCGTTCTCTTTTTCATCTTCGCTGTTTTAAAACACTGGTGAGTTTGTTTATTTGTTTGTTTTGTTTTTGTTTGTTTTTGTTTATTTAATTTTTCTTCTTCTTTTCTTTTTCTTTCTCCCCCCCCCTTTTTTTAGACGAAGAATTGTCAATCATTTTAACATTTTGGTACTTTCCTTCATCTTAATTTAAGTTGCTTTTTATCACAAGTCACTCGGCTCGTGAGAAAGATCGTGCATCGCTATGTTTTTACCCAACCTCTTCACCATGGGCAAGATGCGATACAAGGTCAATTTTTAAAACTGGTTGCCTAAAAAAGGCAAAAAAACAGCCTACCCTATTACTTATTCATAGCTAGAGAGAGAACAGATGAATTCATGTTTTTCCCAGAAGCATTGTACAAAGTGAAATGCAATCAGCCTCGTCCAGGGTTTGAACTCTAGTCACCAATCCCAATTTCCACGATAATATCTTTCACGCTAAGCGCATCTCCTAAGATCGTATATTGGTTAGTTTAATTTCTTTGCTTAATGGCATATTAACCTATATGGATTATTTAATGCCAAAGCTATACTTCTAGAAGAACCATAATGGTTGTAAAGGGTGTCTCAATATACATGGGACCCATGTGACTGCTAATAACTCGACTAATAAAGGGTGTCTCAATATACATGGGACCAATGGGACTGCTGATAACTCTACTAATAAAGGGTGTCTCAATATACATTTGACCCATGTGACTGCTGATAACTATACTAATAAAGGGTGTCTAAATATACATGGACCCATGTGACTGCTAATAACTACTAATAAAGGGTGTCTCAATATACATGGGACCCATGGGACTGCTAAACTACGGGTGTCTCAATATACACTGGACCCATGGGACTGCTAATAACTATATTAATAAAGGGTGTCCAAATATACATGGGACCCATGGGACTGCTAATAACTACTAATAAAGGGTGTCTCAATATACATTTGACCCATGGGACTGCTAAACTAAGGGTGTCTCAATATACATGGGACCCATGTGACTGCTAATAACTCTACAAATAAATGGTGTCTCAATATACATTGGACCCATGTGACTGCTAAAGTAAGGGTGTCTCAATATACATGGGACCCATGGGACTGCTAATAACTACTAATAAAGGGTGTCTCAATATACATGGGACCCATGGGACTGCTAAACTACTAATAATGGGTGTCTCAATATACATGGGACCCATGTGACTACTAAAACCTCTACTAATAAAGGGTGTCTCAATATACATGGGACCCATGGGACTGCTAATAACAGTAGTTATTAGCAGTCCCATGGGTCCCATGTATATTGAGATTATATGTATATTGTTATTAGCAGTCACATGGGTCCATGTATATTAATAAAGGGTGTCTCAATATACATGGGACCCATGTGACTGCTAATAACTCTACTAATAAATGGTGTCTCAATATACATTGGACCCATGTGACTGCTAAAGTAAGGGTGTCTCAATATACATGGGACCCATGGGACTGCTAATAACTCTACTAATAAAGGGTGTCTCAATATACATGGGACCCATGGGACTGCTAATAACTACTAATAAAGGGTGTCTCAATATACATGGGACCCATGTGACTACTAAAACCTCTACTAATAAAGGGTGTCTCAATATACATGGGACCCATGGGACTGCTAATAACTACTAATAAAGGGTGTCTCAATATACATTGGACCCATGTGACTGCTAAACTAAGGGTGTCTCAATATACATGGGACCCATGTGACTGCTAATCTCTACTAATAAAGGGTGTCTCAATATACATGGGACCCATGGGACTGCTAATAACTCTACTACTAATAATATTGAATTCTTTTTTGTTTCAGATTTGAAAATAGTATACTATAACAACTATCAATCCTTGATCACAATGCCTTGGATAAAAAAGTAAAAATATTTTGTGTCACCAATTATTTGGAGACAAAATCATTCAAAAAAGTCTCAAAATAAATGCAACCCATTAATATGATAATGATTTATTACTGGGACAAGAAACTCAAAAATAAATTGGATGTCCTGGAAGCTGATTAATTAAAAAATATATAGTCTCTAACTCAAAGGATGCATTTTTACAGGACGTGTTTCAAATGGCCGCCATTGCACTTATCTCAATAATTAATCATTATCATATTAATTAGGTGCATCTATTTTTAGATACCCTGTATTTAACCCGTAGCTGCAGGGGTAACGAGGTTTAAACCATTTTCAAGGGCATTAGTCCTAAAGAAAATGTAAGTTGACCGACCCTAGTCGAGGACGACCCGAAAGCTCCTTTTTCAATAGCTACTACACCGTGGAGTAGGAGAGAGCACCACTCCTTTCCCTACATTGCTCCGCTTACTCTTGATCCGTACTTTATAATGCCGTGTTAAGCAAGACGGCATCAAGTACCATTTTTGAGTCTTTGGTATGATTTGACCTGAGATTGAACCCTGGTATCCCGGACCATTGGCGAAGATTGGAATTCAAACTCACTTATTACTAAGTTAAAGTTAATAGCATATTTTATCTACATTTCATCACTTCTTTTATCTATATTTTATCTATATTCATCACTTCTTTTATCTATATTTTATCTATATTTCATTATTTCTTTTATCTATATTTTATCTATTTTCATTTATCTCTAGATGAAGTATTGACAGGCACTCTTGTTTTTACAGTTGCGATTGAAGTCAAATATAGGTGAGTCTACGTGGTGTAGTGGTTATCGTGTGTGACAGCAACATCATCGTCACTTTCGGACTCATGCTCTTGGGAAAAGTATGAACGGCCTTATCCCCCACCCCCACTGCTGCTGATATGGTTGAAATAATACCTCTACTATTCTCTATAGAAACACCAAAGTGAAAGTACGTTCACCGGATGGAGACACAGAATACTTCGACATTGTAGCAGGAGTACTACAAGAGGACACGCTGGCTCCATACCTCTTTATCATCTGTCTTGACTATGTGCTTAGAACATCGATTGATAAAATCAGAGAAAACGGCTTCAAGCTGACAAAGAAAAGAAGCAGAAGGTACCCTGCAAAAACAATTACCGACGCCAACTACGCCGATGACATAGCGTTACTGGCAAATACACCCAACCAAGCCGAAACACTACTGCATAGTTTGAAACGAGTCGCCGCAGGCATTGGCCTCCATGTCAATACACACAAAACTGAATACATGTGCTTTAATTTTAAAAAAAAGGCGACATTTCCACACTAGACGGAACCTCTCTGAAACTGGTAGACAAATTCACCTACGTAGGAAGCAGTGTCTCATCAACCGAAAAAGATATCGACACCCGGCTAACGAAGGCATGGACAGCTATCGATAAGCTACCGATCATATGGAAATTAGACCTGACCGATAAAATGAAACGCAGTTTCTTCCAGGCAGCGATCGTGTCGATACTGCTGTATGGATGCACAAATTGGATGCTAACAAAACGGCTGGAGAAGAAGCTAGACGGCAATTATACAAGAATGCTGCAAGCAATACTGAACAATTCCTGGCGGCAACACCCCACAAGGCACCAACTATACGGCCACCTGCCTCCCATCACGAAAACTATCCAAGTTAGACGAACCAGACATGTAGGACACTGCTGGAGAAGCAGGGACGAACTCATAAGTTATGTACTCCTATGGACCCCCACATATGGCCAAGCAAAAGCAGGACGACCAGCTCGAACATACATACAGCAGCCATGTGAGGATACGGGATGTAGCCCTGAAGACCCGCCAGAGGCGATGAACGATAGAGAAAAGTGGTGAAAGAGGGTCAGGGATATCCGTGCTAGCGGCATGACATGATGATCATGATGATCATGATTCTTTTATAAGGTTGGCTTTAGCATTAGCTTTAAATAACCCACAAAGGTTTATATGCCATTCGACAAAGAAACCGAAATATTCCTTTTCTCATACGCGCTCGGGGAAGAAAACTTTGATAAAAATAAAACGCTAGCCACTAGAAATAAAAACAAAAAGTACACGAAGATTCTCCCAATAAACTTCTAGAATCGTTTCCAGATAAACAGTTTTCTTGAAGAAACACAATGATTATTTTTTACTATTAACACACCCTGCTCTTAAGGGGAAATTTAATCCAAATGTTTCATCGAAATTACAAATAGGAAAAAGACCCAATGTGTCATAGATTCCAAAAATAACTTAGCGATGTAAACAGCCTTGTCCAGGAATTGAACTCGGGTCGCTATATAAGAACCCCCTAATCCCCCCCTGGTTAAATTGTACCACAACTGTTCTTCTCCAATGACGGCTTTGGCATTAAAAAACCCACGAAGGTTGATATGCCTTTAAACAAAGAAAATGAACAAACCAAATAAGAATTAAGAAGGAGAATGAATATTCAAGTCAACAGTTGTGTTTCTTCAGGAAAACTGTTTAGCTGAAAAGGATTTTAGAAGTTTATTGGGAGAATCTTCGTGTACTTTTTATATTCATTTTTCAGGCAAGCAATTATGCGTTTTATCTAAATTTCCTTTTCTGTTTTTAGATTTGGTGAAATAGTTGAGTAAAGAACTGTTACAACGGATAATACTAGTAAAAATTAATTACTTTTTACATTTTTACATGCGTTAAAAATACATCTTCGTAGTCTTAATTGTTATTCATTGTCTTTATCATGAGTCGCATGGTTTTTGTCATCAGATTAGTCATTCTTAAATATTCATATTTCTGTGTTGGGAAAGAGAAGAGGATGGGAAAGAAAAGGAGAAGCAGGAGGAGGAGAAGGAAGAGGATGGGTAAGAAAAGGAGAGGCAGGAAGAGAAGGAGAAGGAAGAGGATGTGTAAGAAAAGGAGAGGCAGGAAGAAAAGGAGAAGAAGGGAGAGGATGGGTAAGAAAAGGAGAAGCAGGAGGAGGAGGAGAAGAAGGGAGAGGATGGGTAAGAAAAGGAGAAGCAGGAGGAGGAGGAGGAGAAGAAGGAAGAAGATGGGTAAGAAAAGGAGAGGCAGGAAGAGAAGGAGAGGAAGAGGATGGGTAAGAAAAGGAGAGGCAGGAAGAGAAGGAGGAGGAAGAGGATGGGTAAGAAAAGGAGAGGCAGGAAGAGAAGGAGAAGGGAGAGGATGGGTAAGAAAAGGAGAAGCAGGAGGAGGAGGAGAAGAAGAAGGAAGAGGATGGGTAAGAAAAGGAGAGGCAGGAAGAGAAGGAGAAGGAAGAGAATGGGTAAGAAAAGGAGAGGCAGGAATAGAAGGAGAAGAAGGGAGAGGATGGGTAAGAAAAGGAGAAGCAGGAGGAGGAGGAGAAAAAGAAGGAAGAGGATGGGTAAGAAAAGGAGAGGCAGGAAGAGAAGGAGAAGAAGGGAGAGGATGGGTAAGAAAAGGAGAAGCAGGAGGAGGAGGAGAAGAAGAAGGAAGAAGATGGGTAAGAAAAGGAGAGGCAGGAAGAGAAGGAGAAGGAAGAGAATGGGTAAGAAAAGGAGAGGCAGGAAGAGAAGGAGAAGGAAGAGAATGGGTAAGAAAAGGAGAGGCAGGAAGAGAAGGAGAAGGAAGAGGATGGGTAAGAAAAGGAGAGGCAGGAAGAGAAGGAGAAGAAGAAAGAGGATGAGTAAGAAAAGGAGAAGCAGGAGGAGGAGGAGAAGAAGAAGGAAGAGGATGGGTAAGAAAAGGAGAGGCAGGAAGAGAAGGAGAAGGAAGAGAATGGGTAAGAAAATGAGAGGCAGGAAGAGAAGGAGAAGAAGGGAGAGGATGGGTAAGAAAAGGAGAAGCAGGAGGAGGAGGAGAAGAAGGGAGAGGATGGGTAAGAAAAGGAGAAGCAGGAGGAGGAGGAGAAGAAGAAGGAAGAATATGGGTAAGAAAAGGAGAGGCAGGAAGAGAAGGAGAAGGAAGAGAATGGGTAAGAAAAGGAGAGGCAGGAAGAGAAGGAGAAGGAAGAGGATGGGTAAGAAAAGGAGAGGCAGGAAGAGAAGGAGAAGAAGGGAGAGGATGGGTAAGAAAAGGAGAAGCAGGAGGAGAAGTAGAAGGAAGAGGACGGGTAAAAAAAAGGAGAAGCGGGAGAAGGATGGGTAAGAAAAGGAGAAGCAGGAGGAGAAGTAGAAGGAAGAGGACGGGTAAGAAAAGGAGAAGAAGCAGGAGGAGAAGAAGGAAGGGGACGGGTAAGAAAAGGAGAAGCAGGAGGAGAGGAAGAAGAAAGAGAATGGGTAAGAAAAGGAGAAGCAGGAGGAGAAGAAGAAGGAAGAGGATGGGGTAGAAAAGGAGAAGAGGGGGTGAAGAAGAAGGGAGAGGATGGGTAAGAAAAGGAGAAGCAGGAGGAGGAGAAGAGGGAAGATGATGGGTAAGAAAAGGAGAGGTAAGAGGAGAAGAAGAAGGAAGAGGACTGAGAAGAAGAAGAAGAAGAAGAAAGAGGATTGGTAAGAAAAGGAAAGGAAGGAGAAGGGAGAAAATGAGTAAGAAAAAGAGGAGAAGGAAGAGTGGAGGAGGAGCTCTCAAAATAATTTAAGTAATAAAAGTGCCTCTTTGGTTTGAATTCACCGTTTTCCTTTTCCTTAATAGGTTGCCTGAGCAAGATTAAAGAAGCCAATCTGCCCAACTATATACTCATACTTTTCCTAAGGGTATTAGCGCTACGTGAACTGTAAACAACTTCGTGTAGGATTTGAACTCTTGTCACCGTGTCCATTTCCTACTGCCATAACCGTTAAACCTCAAGCGCCTTCTTTTTTCACCTCAGGAATCAATACAAAAATCATTAATGTAAAAACCAGTGTATGGCTATTTATCTCTGCTCATGGTTATTGGCAGGTTCGACATAAGGCCATTCTTATAGCGGTGACCTTTCTCCTCCAGGTGGGTAAGCCAAAATAGCACAACTTGGTCAGCATTCGGCTTTTTAGGACCACTGAAGGCATCAGCCAATGAACTTGACCTTGCACTTTATAAAAAGTAAGTAAAGCTATCGACCTGCTTCGAGGGTGACTCGAAGGCTCCTTTTTCAATAGCTACTACACCGAGATGTAGGGGAAGGCGTTACTCTATTCCCAGGATTGCTCCGTACCTTATAGTGCTCATCAAGTACTATTTTTTGAGTCTTTGGCATAACTTGACCTGGGATTGAACTCCGGTCTCCCAGAACATTGGCGAACAAGCACCTGGTTCGTACGCTTTATACAGTTATTATTATTATCATTTATGCCAGAAGGTTTTGAGGAGTAAATTGCGTTGAAGTATCAATTATACAAGGATCATTAAATAAGTTTCCAGACTTTTTTCGTATGGGCACTTTTATTGATAGTACACACATGAAACTCTACTCCCCTTCGAAGTAATCCCCTCCGGCTGCAATGCATTGGTTGCAACGTTCCAACAACTTCCGGAAAGCCCCATCGAAGTCCTCTTGTGTGAGCGTGTCAGTGACCTTCGTCACAGCCTCTTTCATCTCATCAATTGTCTCATAATGACAGCCTCTGAGCTTAGGGAATAACCAAAAGTTACAGGGAGCAAAGTCTCGACTATAGGGAGGCTGAGGAACTATCTTGTTGCCCATCTTGGTCAAATAGTCTGTGACAAGGATGGAGTTGTGGACTGGTGCATTCTCCTGGTGGAAATGCCACTAACACGATTTGAAGAGTGCTGGCCTCTTCTGACGGAATCTATTCCTGAACTCCCTTAAAACCTTAACATAGTAACCCTAACCCTAACTCTTTGGCCAATCAACTCAGGTGTATTGGCTTCTTTACTCCGCCCACACTTCTCATTATCCCTCACAGACTCCCTGGCTTCCTTGAGTCTTTGATGCCACTCAAAAGCTGATGCTCGATTCATGCAAGATGGTCGAAAAGCAGTCTTAAGCATTCCATACGTTTCTGCGGCATTTTTTCCAAGTTTAAAACAGAATTTTGTTGCATATCGTTTTTCTAAGTGTCCTCACGTCCAGATTGCATTTTTGAAATTCACCAGCTTGTGACAATCAGGCTTTAGTAGGGTGTATTCCAATTGCTGCTGTAGCTGTTGATTTGAATCTGAAATCATAAAAATTGGTCAGTCATCTCATAAGATGTATACCAATAAGATACAGAATTTTCTAGAGTCTACGACAATTTTAAATACCCATACGAAAAAAGTATGGAAACTTATCGTATGCACCTCATATATATATATATATATATATATATATATATATATATTAAATGCCTGCACAAAAAAGTCTGGAAACTTATTGAAAGCACCACGTATGTCCACTTTAATACAATATAAAGTCTAAGCAAACGCACATACACAAACACATACGTATATATGAATATATTATTATTATTATTATTATTATTATTATTATTATTATTATTATTATTATTATTATTAGTTACCCTGTTCGTTAGGGCAGTAGAATACGCCGATTGCATTTCTGTATATGGGTAAGACCCATCTTCCATTTGCCCAGTCAGCTGGGGCTGTAGAATACACTGACTGCGCCTCTGCAGAGGGGTAAGACCCCCCCCCAACAAGTGTCCTGGATATGACACTAAACAATCTGATGGTGAGGTTCCAGCAGTGCTGGTGCTTTGGAGAATGAGGAGTACCCCTTCATTGCCATCGCTCCCAGGTCCACTCTGTCCCGGAATGGTAGCACCTGATAGGGCCCTATCTATGGGTTAAATAGAACTAACAGCATACTTATGCTAAAATTAATTGAGTAAACTGAATCGCTTGAAATAGAAACGTTTTTGACAATTAAACCGTACTTACACTTAAACTTATGCTTAATTGAATTATTTCAAATAGAACTGTTTTTCGACATTAAAACTGTATTTACACTTAACTGAATTATTACATATAACTGCTTGAATAGTTTGAAATGGAAATGTTTTTGACAATTAAACTGTGTACTTATGCTAAACTGAACTGTTTTCAGTAGATCAGATTATTTACATAAAAATGGATTTGGCGTTAAATAACCTACAAAGGTTGATATGCCATAAAACCAAACAAACCAAACCAACTACCTTCCATGAAACACCGTATTGACTGTGGGTGGCGACCTCTAATGCTTCAGGAAGAGATCCTGGTGTCTAAGCAGTCCGTGACCCGGTTGCCAAATGGTCCCATTACCTGCAATACCTCCCTTTTAGCGCTTACTGAGTTAGATGAGCAGTCGGAAAGACCCAATCCGATTAATCGACTGGTCATGTTGAGCCCGAGCACCTATATGATTATCCCGATCCTATTCTTCATATTGCTTTTAAGGCAAACAAGTACTTATCTTAAAGATGCTTGAAGGCAGTTGCTGAGGGTCATTTACGCTGCGCTGGCATAGCAATGCTTGAAAATATCTAAAGTGTGTATAAAAAATAATTGATATTGAATAGAATTATTAGTGTTATAAAGAAATACTTGAAACTATTTAACTGTATGCAAACGAATGAATAGTTTTGAAAAGAATTATTAATGTTAGATAAACTAACTATGTGCAAACAAAAGAGCTCTAACTCGTTTAAAAATAAAGTTATAAAAAAGCTATTCACTTACAAATCATATATATATATATATATATATATATATATATACGTGTGTATGTTTATGAATAGAATTTGGCATTAAATAAATATCAAGGGTTGATATGCTATTAAACCAAAAAAACCTTACCTAACCGATATATATTATCAGTAATATTTACCACAAAACTTTTTTTGTTTTCGTGATACTGATTAATATTTAGAATAGAGCCACTTAATAGTCAAAATATTGAGCAACGATTGAAAACGATTATTTAAAACCGAAAGCCGTTAAAATCACAAACGTCTTGTTCTAGTTGTACGCTGGAGATGTTTGTGATTTTAACGGTTTTAAATAATCGTTTTTAATCATTGTCCAATATTTTGCCTAATATACACACACACACACACACACACACACACACACACACACATATATATATATATATATATATATATATATATATATATATATATATATATATGATGTAAAAAAAAATGTGCAAATTATGTTGTTGCTTCTACGGTGCTGAATATCTCAAAAAAAAAAAATGTAAAGTCGAATGCCGACTGATTATTGGAATCGTTTTTTAAAACTGTTTTAAATAGTTTTTTTTTTAAACGTTTAAAATTGAATGGTCGTCGAAATCTCTTTTGTATAACAGCCAATTTCACAATGGGAAAATCGATCGTTTGATGCTTGAGTCATAAACATAATAAAACTGACAGTCATGCCAATGAGCTTGTGACGACCGTGATTTTTAACTCTTAATGCTCTGCTTCGTTCCTCAGCCGTATAAAGTTCATATTGATTACGCTTATATACTGCATATATTAGAGCCGCTCTTGGGGTAATGGGTATCGTCGTAACAAATGGACACGATGACTAGAGTTTAAAACCAGGACGAGGCTGTTTGCATTTGAAATATTGTAAACGCCCTTGGAAAATGTAAGAGTTCAACTCTGCTTCCTCCAGTGTTGCTGTTAGATAGGAATAGTTAAAACCACGTATAATTGTATCTAAATTGGTATTAGAAAAATTTAGAACTATACAAATGTGTGCTAACAAATTGGTTTAGAAAATAAAGATCTGCAATTAGAAAATACAAAGGGATATTTAAAATATAGTCATTGCAATAATATATATATATATATATATATATATATATATATATATATATATATATATGCAAGGAGATCAATTTACAGTGTGAATACAATATTAAACTGGACCCTTGTTTTGTGGGGGTGTCCTCGTGGTGTAATGGTTAAAGCGATGGAATCGTAGTACGCGAGTTCGTTCTCCAGTCGTGCTATTATGTTTCGGGCAAATACCCTTGGGAAAGGTATGAACCCCCTTATCCTTCCACTTATGGGTTAAATAGTACTGTTATTCTAGGAGAATGGCTTTGGCATTAAATAACCTAAAAAGAGTTGATATGCCATTAAACAAAAAAAAAACAAACCTTATTTTGTGTTCCTGAAGTTAGCTAAACTAAATCTTAACATTTTTGTGTGTTTGGGACATGACACAAAGCTGAATCCGATCCTGAAGATTCACTTCCGGAGATCTGGAGAGAGTGAAGTACCTCTTTCATTGCTATTACTCCTAGGTCCACTCCGACTCGGAGTGATAGTACCTGTTAGGGTGCTATCTATGGGCCAAGTATATCTGTTTAAAAATGAGATGCGAATACTCGATACCATATTGCCGTGTGCAAATTATTTGTATTAAGAATAGACACTTGTAACGATAATTGATTACAAAGGATTATTATAGTAATTTACGAAGCTCTTTGCTTCGCTGTGGCACAAGGCTGAATGAATGGGGCACCCAATGAGACTCGAACTCACTCGTATAGGTTTGCTAGTCAAACTTGCTAACCATTACACCACCAAAGGTCCCCGACAAAGGATTATTATTACTGTTTAGAGTGTTCGCCAATGGTCAGGGCGACCTAGGTTCAATCACTGGTCGATTCATATCAAAGACTCAAACATGGTACTTGATATCTCCTTGCTTAACACAGCAGTACAAGGTACGGATCAAGGGTAAGTGGAGCAATCCAGTGAAAAGTGTAGCACCCTCCTCTATACCTCGAGGTAGTAGCTATTGAAAAGGGGGCCTTTAAGACGTCCTTGACTACGGTCGGCGAACAGCTTGAAAAATTATAATGGAAACAAACGACTACGGTTTAATAGAAATGATAATTTTAGACCATATAATTAATTCTATTAGCTACTTGAAAATGTATAATTGCTTGCAAATTATTGATATTAGATAGGAATACTTTAAACTATCTGTGTGCATACAAAATATAAGCAGATAGGAAGTGTAACTTTAATTGTATATAAATTATTTGTTCTAGATAAGAATATTCGAAAATATATATGTATGCAAATTATTGGAGTTAGATAGGAATACTTTAAACCATCTACTCTTTGGTGCAAAAAGATAAGGCCACCACGAAAAAACGCAGAAATTTGGATTGATCTACTTTTTTCTTTCAAAAATTCATATTTTTATGAATGTATTTAGTAATAAAATTATCTTTTAAAAAATTTTTTGAAAATTTTTTTCTTTGATTATTATTTCAGAAAATATCAAAATTAGCATGTTGCAAAAAGATAAGGCCACCTATGAATTTATTAAATAAAACAAATTAACTCACAGATTTTTATTTTAAGATTAATTTTTACATAAAAATTAGCAATAAAAATTTAAAATAAACCATAGGACATGGCAATTCTCTTACAGATCACGAGAAAGGAATGATCGATGCTTTTGAAAAAGATGGGCATTCTCAACGAGAAATCGCCAAGAAAAATCAACAGATCAAGGTGTGCAGTGAATAATTACATAAAAAATAAGAACAAAACACCCAAAAAGATTCCAGGTAGGCCAGAAAAACTCAGTCCAAGGAATAAACGGGCCATTATCAGAGATGTTAGAAAATCCGGAAAATCCGTTTCTCAAATTCAACTTCCTGGTGACATTAATGTTTCACGTTGGATTTAAGGAGAATATTAAAAAATTGCCCTAATTCAAAGGGACAAAATATAAGCAAATAGAAATTCTAACTTGAAACCATATAATTGTATATGAATTATTTGTTCTCGATAAGAATATTTGAATATATACATGTATGCAAATTATTGGTGTTAGATAGGAATACTTAATATCATATATATATATATATATATATTTACCAATCCCAGTAGGATGTGACACAAGGCTAGTTTTTAAGCAGTGTTTAATAGGTTTGAATTCATTTTTCCTTCTCCTTGACTGGTTGTCATATCAAGGTTAAATAGCCCAGTCTGCTCTACTATTTATCCATAGGTGGGAGAAGAATTGTTGTATTCACACCTTTCCTAAGGATATTAGTGTTATGTGAAATGCAAACAGCCTCGTCCTGGATTTGAACTCTAGTCTCTGGTTTCATTTCTTATGATAATAAACATTACCCTATGAGCGCCTCCTACTTGATATGATATAAATGTGTCCAAACAAATCATTAGAAACAAAAAATGTAACGGAACATTTAAAATATATTTATGATTACGATCAAACATTTACAAATGAATCAAAATTCGGCATTAAATAACCCATAGCGATTGCTGTGCATTTTTTTTTTTTGGCCGGAAATGTAAAAATTAGTTACTAAATAGTCAGTAGATAAATTGGATGATTTCGTTTGAGAGGGTTTTTTCTGACATCATTTAGTCTATTTTGTTTTGTTTTTTTTGTTGTTGTTTTTTTTTTTTATTGGAGATATAATTTTCTTCGTACGAAAGCAAATAATCTAATTTATTGATCTAAAATATCAAGACTATTATTTAGTTGCACAATACCACCAACCCATTGGCACAGTGGTAGAGTGTTTGACAAAGGTCCGGGAGATTGAGGTTCAGTCTCATACCAAAGACTTAAAAACTAGTTCTTGATGCTTACTTGCTTAACTCTCAGCATTATAAGGTAGGGATCAAGGGTAAGTGGAGTAATCTCGAGAAAGAAGTAGGGCCCTCCTCGAAATCTTGGTGTAGTAGCTATTGAAAAAAGCCTTCGTCCACTTGTCGGTCAATTTACTATATCACAGACTGGAGTTTATTTTGATGGTTTCGAGTTTCTTTTAATAATTCTTGCTTCTTTAGGAAATAGGCGGAAGAGTACCTTTTAAGGTAGCATCATGCTCCCTTTAAGTTTTATATTTGTTATTGTAAATAAAGATCGTCTCCTCCTTCTTTCGACCTTATTACTGACTCGAAGTTATATATTTTCATGAGACGCGCTTAGCGTTATGATAATCGTTATAAAAAATGGGATCGGGCACCTAAGTTCAAATCCTGTATAGTTGTTTGCGTTTCACTTCACGATAATGTTCATGAGAAAGACATGAACCTACATGTCCCCCCACCCAGGCTAGAGGTAAATATTTGAGCAGCAGTGATGTTATTTAGCCCATAGCTAAATGGGGTTCATGCCTTTCCCAAAGGTATTGGTCCGAAAGTGAACATAATAGTGCAACTGGAGTTCGAACTTACTAACTATAGTGTCACAGTCCAGCTCGTTCGCTATTACGCCATGGGGACCTTTCCTCTAAATACGGAGCTGGTACATTGCTTTGATCTAATGGGAGCTGGTGCTTTCAACGTTATTCGACTAAACATCCTCCAAAAAAAAAAACATAGATTAAAAAAACACAAAATAACAAGTATTTGCTACTTAGTGAGGACCGAACTCACTACTGAAATTTTTATTTTATTTTATTATACATTAGTTCCATTTGTATTTTCCCGCGTAAACCTTCTTTGCCATTAGAATTCTTCACTCCTTCGTGCTTTCGTTATTGTTGTTAAGGTTGCATTATTTTTGTAGAGTTAAGCGAAATTTTCGCCACGGGCAATCTTGTCCTTTCAACTACTGACAATGATTAACGGTGATTGGCTGTCTCCGGAGTTTTCCCGCCGAATTACGATCGCTCCCCCCCCTCAACATACCCCTTCCTTTCTCCACACTGAAAAGCAGACTCAGTATATGTGTTCGTTTTGTGTTTGCTGTTGTGTCAAGGAGTCATGTGATGAAGATCCGTTCACACCGTTGAGAAGAAAAATCAAAATATGGAAGAACAAGCAGGACACACAAAAAATAAGAGCAAGAAACAGGGAAAAAGCAGTTGGAAGGTTTGTCTAAATAGTTAAAGTCGCGAAATATTACAGACGAGGTTGACGCTCGAAGTTGGTGGTGTTCGTTATCGCAGATTTGGAGAAGAAGGACGATGACTCATTTTGAAACAAAACAGACTGGTGTTCATTAATTATTTGTCACGAAAAGCCGATTCTCGATTGTGTATTCAATGCACTGATAACTTTGCACATGTCTTTATATATATATATATATATATATATATAATCCAATTATTCTCCCTCTAACTATGGGTAAATAGTAGGGCAGACTAGGTTCTTCAGCCTTTGTGATGCAACTATACCTTTTCCAGTTCAAAATGGGAATAGTTCAGTTCAAAATGGAAAAATTATTATAAGTATAAATGTAAAAAATATTTTATAAATTATTTTAGCAATAAAATTGTTAACATTTTATACTTATAATAATTTTTCCATTTTGAACTGAACTATTCCCATTTTGAACTGAACTATTCCCATTTTGAAATGAACTATTCCCATTTTGAACTGAACTATTCCCATTTTGAACTGAACTACTCCCATTTTGAACTGGAAAAGGTATAGTCTAGGAGAAGGAAAACTCTGAATTCAAACCTGTTAAACTCCGCTTAAAAATTGACCTTGTGTCATATCCTGCCCGAGTGGAGGGGTTGGTAAATATGTATGTATATATATATATATATATATATATAGAGAGAGAGAGAGAGGGAGAGAGAGGATGATCCAATCGTCTGGACTTTTGCGCCATCCAGTAAATAAAACTTTTTAAAAGGGTTTGGTTTGGGCTTTTTTGTTTAATGTCATATCAATCTTTGTAGGTTATTTAATGCCAAAGCCACCCTTTTTTAAGAACAGCAATGATACTATTTAACCTATAGCAGAAGGGGGAGAGGGTTCATGCCTTTCCCAAGGGTATTTGTCCGAAAGTAAACATAATATCGTAACTGGAGTTCGAACTCACTTCCTTCCTGACCGCAGTCCAGGACATTAGTCATTACGCCAAAAGTGCTCCCCACCTTGAAAATAAATAAGAATAGATATGAAGAGACTGAGAGAAAGATTTTTAAAAAAGAGTTAAATAGAAAGAAAAGAGACTAAAAGCGATAAAAATATAGATATGAAAAGACTTAAATAGATAGATATGAGAAGAGTGAAATACGTGGTGCATTCAATAAGTTTCCAGACTTTTTTTAGATTCTTGAAAATTTTGTATGTTATTGCTAAACATCTTATGAGATGACTGGCCAATTTTTATGATTTCAGGCTCAAATGAACGGCAACAGCAGCAATTGGAATACATCCAACTAAAGTCTGATTGTCACAAGCTGGTGAATTTCAAAAATGCAATCTGACACTTTAGAAGAACGATATGCAATAAAATTCTGTTTTAAACTGCTGCCACAGAAACGTATGGAATGCTTCAGACTGCTTTTCGACGATCTTGCATAAATCGAGCATCAGTTTTTCAGTGACATAAGAGATTCAAGGAAGGCAGGGAGTCTGTGAGGGATGATGAGATGTGTGGGAGGAGTAAGGAAGTCCATAGACCAGAGTTGATTGGTCAAACGGTTAGAGTTAGGGTTACTATGTTGAGGTTTTAAGGGAGTTCAGGAAGAGATTCCGTCGGAAGAGGCCAGCACTCTTCAAATCGGGTCAGTGGCATTTCCACCAGGAGAATGCACCAGTCCACAACTCCATCCTTATCACAGACTATTTGACCAAGATGGGCATCATGACAGTTCCTTAGCTTCCCTATAGTCCAGGCCTTGCTCCCTGTGATTTTTTGGTTATTCCCTAAGCCCAGAGACTGTCGTTACGAGACAATTGATGAGATGAAAGAGGCTGTGACGAAGGTCATTGACACAAGAGGACTTCCATGGAGCCTTCCAAAAGTTGTTGGAACGGTACAACAAGTGCATTGCAGCCGGAGGAGATTGCTTCGAAGGGGGGCTAGTGTTTCATGTGTGTACTATCAATAAAAGTGCCCATACGAAAAAAAAGTCTGGAAATTTGTTTAATGATCCTCGTAGACCTGAACATACTGAGATAGATAGATAGATAGATCAAGAAAAGGGCTGGCTGACAGTTTTAAGTTTAGAAAACCTAGACTGACTGTTTGGGATGTTAGTCTTTAAAAAAAGAACATTTCAAATCAGATTTTTCTTTTTTACTGAGTGAGATTGTATTCATGAAATGGTTTATTATTATTATTATTGATTTGCTGTTGGTAGAAGAGCAAGGAATCGTTGTAACGTCACAAATTTCGCCTGGATTTTGTGCAAATCGGTCAACAGTGACGACGACGATAACGACAGCAGAAGCGGCAACGGAGAGAGGTCGACTTAATGAAATTATAACAAAACGATATGAATTCTAATGAAATGATCGCTATTTTACATTATTGCAAGATCAAAAGACAGGAGTCTAGAAGAACTTGGGTTTTGTATCAAGCTTGGAATCATAGAATGTTATTCTGAAACCACACACACACTCAAAGATTCTCAAGATATTATTCCTCAGATTCGTAAATCATTAAAAAGTAGATCAACTCTCTCACTCTCTCCTGTGGGCACATCCTCATCGAGTTTAGTCTCTTCATCACAAGTATTTACGGTTCGAAATAACAAAAGACCTAATGTTGTAAGAACATCGATGGAAAGTGACGAAAACATCTGTCTTTACCAAACATAAAAAAACTAATAAAAAAATGAAATGTATAAATATAACAGTTCCCAATTAATAGATCCATCACTTATTATATATATATATATGTGTGTTTGTGTGTGTGTGTGTGTGTGTATAAAGTTGGCGACCGTAGTCAAGGGTCACCTGAATACTCTCCTTTTAATAACTACAACACTGGGGTGTAGGCGAGGGCGCTACTCCTTTCCCTGAATTGTTCCACTTTACCCTTGATCCGTACGTTGTAATGCATCAAGTACCATTTTTTTAGTCTTTGGTATGACTCGACCTGTGGTCTCCCAAACCATTGGCGAACTCTCTATTCAAAAGGCCAATATATATATATATATATATATATAGTGTTGATGGGCTTAGCTTAACAAATCTACTTCTGGTCGGCCGGGGCTGTAGAATAAGCCGACTACACCTTGCAGATGGGTAGGTCACCTACCCCCCAACGCCCAACAAGCTACGGGATCCTGGTGGTTGAGCAGTCCGTGAGACGACAGTGGTAAAGTAACTGGCAACACTCCAGTTAGGCCCTTACTGGGTTAGACGGAGAGGCCCTATCCAATCAATTGCCTGGTCACGTCAAACCCTAGCACCTATATGATTATCTCGATCGTATACTTCAAATTGTTCTTTTGGCAAACAAGTAACCAACCCTATTTTATCTCAAAGGTGCTAGAAGGTGGTGATTGAGTACTTGAAACTTTCTAAACTATGTGCAAACAAATAATTGATATTAGATAGAATTATAAAAATTGACAACAAATAATCCAAATAGAAAGTGAGGATTTATAGATTTATTTATTTTCTTGTACAACTTTTCCAAATTTTTATATATTTTTACACTTTTTATACATCCATCTTCGCTTAACATCACTAATAATACCCCTCACAGTCCTGATGATGGTTCAGCAGAACCGAAATGCTATAGTGTCGACTGACTTTGTTTCTCTATAAATCCCCATTATCAATTTTTCTTCACAAATTGTCGGATTACTATCCATTATTTTCTTCCATAGAATTACAAGTATTAGCAATATTCGAAACAATTCAACTGTGAACAAATAAATGAGCTTTAAATTGAACATAAAGTCATCTACTTAATATTCACTTACAAATTATATATATATATATATATATATATATTACTATATATATACTATATATATATATATATATAACAGGATTTAGTATTAAATAACCCACAAGGGCCGATATGCCATAAAACCAAATAAGCTAACCAAATCTTTGTATTTTTGTGTCCTGGGTATGGCAATAAACTGAATCCAGGAGTGAGGCTTCTGTTCTAGAACTCTGGAGAGAGCGGAGTACCCCTTCATTGCCATTATCTTTAGCAACACTCTGACCCGGGGTAGATGTACCTCTTCGGGCCCTATCTATGGTTCAAATAGACCTGATTAAAGATAATTCGTATCAAATAGAAATACTTGATAGCATATTTATATTTACCAACCCCTCCGCTCGGGAAGGATATGACACAAGGTCAATTTTTAAGCGGAGTTTAACAGGTTTGAATTCAGAGTTTTCCTTCTCCTAGACTCGTTGCCTAACCAAGGCTGAAGAACCTAGTCTGCCCTACTATTTACCCATAGCTGGAGGGAGAATATTTGGATTCATACCTTTCCCAAGGGTATTAGTGCTATGTGAAATGCAATCAGTCAGGTCCAGGATTTGAACTCGTGTCGCCGTGCCCATATCCTGCGACGATAACCATTACACGGCACCTTGATAGCATATTACCGTGTGCAAATTATTTGTTTTAAGAATAGTTCCTTAAAGCTATAATTGTTTACTTAGTGTTAGTTTTCTTTATTACTTAAAACCATATAATTGCTTTAAAATTATTGGTGCTAGATAGGAATACTTGAAACTAACTGGGAGGTGTCCTCGTGGTATAATGGTTAAAGCGACGGACGGCAGAATCGTAGTAAGCGAGTTCGAATTCAAAACGCGCTATTACGTTAACTTTCGAGCAAGTACCCTTGGGAAAGGTATGAACTCCCTAACCCACCCAACTATGGGTTAAATAGTACCACTACGGTTCTCCTAGGAGAATGGATTTAGCATTAAATAACCTACAAAGGTTGATATGCCATTAAACAAAGAATTGAAACTATCTGTGTGCAAACAAATCAAGAGTAAATTGTAGTATTTACTTTAAACCAGATAATTCTGTATAAATTATAAGAATTTGATCAGAATATTTGAAACTATACAAATAGGTGCAAATAAGATAAGATTTCTTTATATCATATAAGTAAAGCAGTAAAGTTAGCGACCGGAGTCAAGGGTGACCAGAAGGCTACCTTTTCAATAGCTACTACACCGAGGTGTAGGGGGGCGCTACTCATTTCCCTGGATTGTTCCACTTTACCCTTGATACGTACATTATATTGCTGAGTGTTTAGCAAGGAGGTATCAAGTACCATTTTCAAAGTCTTTGGTATGACGTGACCTGGGATTGAACCCAGGTCTCCCGGATCATTGGCGAACACTCTACTCACTAGGCCAATGAGCCGGTTTTATATCATATAAGTGTGAGCAAACAAATGTTTATTGACAAAAAAATGCAATGGGACATTGGGAATATTGTTATAATTACAATCAAACATTTACAAATTAATCAATTTTTGGCATTAAATAACCCATAAGGAGTTGATTGATATGCTGTTAAACAAATAAACCAAATGAAACCATTTACGAGGTGCATACGATAAGTTTCCAGACTTTTTTCGTATGGGTACATTAATTGATAGTACACACATGAAACTCTAGTCCCCTTCGAAGTAATCTCCTCCGGTTGCAATGCACTTGTTGTACCGTTCCAACAACTTTTGGAAGGATCCATGGAAGTCCTCATGTGTGAGCGTGTCAATGACCTACGTCACAGCCTCTTTCATCGCATCAATTGTCTCATAATGACAGTCTCTGAGCTTAGGGAATAACCAAAAGTCACAGGGACCAAGGTCTGGACTATAGGGACGGTGAGGAACTCTTTTGATGCCCATCTTGGAATCTCTTCTTGAACTCCCATAAAACCTCAACATAGTAACCCTAACCCTTTGCCCAATCAACTCCGGTCTATTGACTTCCTTACTCCTCCCACACATCTCATCATCCCTCACAGACTCCCTGCCTTCCTTGTATCTCTTATGCCACTCAAAAGCTGATGCTCGATTCATGCAAGATGCTCCAAAAGCAGTCTGAAGCATTCCATACGTTTCTGTGGCATTTTTCTAAGTTTAAAACAAAATTTTATTACATATAGTTCTTCTAAAGTGTCAGATTGCATTTTTGAAATTCCCCACCTGTGACAATCAGGCTTTAGTAGGGTGTATTCCAATTGCTGCTGTAGCTGTTGATTTAAACCTGAAATCATAAAAATTGGTCAGTCATCTTATACGATATATAGAAATAACATAGAGAATTTTCAAGACAATTTTAAATGCCCATATGAAAAAGGTCTGGAAACTTATCATATGCACCTCGTACGTTTTTGTTTAACCGTATAAAATAAAAATCTTGCTAAAATTATACGATGGAAACTAAAATTATGATCTTTTTTCTATCATTGGAAATTAAATTGTTATAATCACAGCGTTTTGGCCAATGCATCCTTCAGCTTTCTTCAGGTTTTTCATGTCGAAGTCGGGAGCCCACACAGAACTTCGAACTGAACCCTTTATTTAATCCTCGGGGATAGCTTGCTTCATCAAAGTAAAAAGATAACAATGAAGATAAAGACAATGGCCTGAATATTCTAAGAGATAAAAATTATCAAGTTTAGACACCTTTGTCACCCTTGTATAGCACTGGACCTTGCTGTCAAGTTAAAGCTATAATCAGGCATACGCGCATGGACCCAGATTTGGGTCCATGTCCAGTTAGGCAAATCAGGCCTACATTGCACTAAGTGGGACGATGACCAGCATAGTCAATCAGAGCTTGAGCCTCGGCTCAGGCCCGAACTTCCCCTCCCCTAATCCCCACTATAATCGACCTACGGGTCCTTGACCTTGAATCAAGTCCTGTCAGGTGGGAAACAGAGACAAATATCAACTGAAATTAAGCAGACTAAGTGAAAAAGGTGAGAGTTGTGCACTCAATGGCTTAGATATTATTTGGACATAGAAAGATTCGGTGTGCTTCCCCTCCTGAACTAAGACCTAGTGATAGAGCCCCAAATACTAAAGATTTGGCGTACTATTAGACCGTGCTGTATATTTCAGTGTTAATCGATTAAGACGGAAATGGGAAGGGTTAAAACTACTGTATACAACAAATGATATAACCAAAAAGAATTGTTACAATTCTAATTTGTTGTTTTTATGTGACTCTCTCGGAATTACGTATAGAATATAAAATGATTCCAAAAATTTGGAAAACATCAATTGTAATACCTAAATGGATTTATTGTTAAGATCGGATGATGATGATTGGGACTAGCTAGGGCTCCCTAGAAAAACTATTGAATAGCACAGTTTTTTCCCTTCCCCCTCCTCTCAAAACGTTTCAGGCTTTGTATCATTTTTTTCTTTAAGAAATAAAATCAATTGTAATACCACAACCTAAAAATGTTTGGTAATTTAAATAGTAATCACCGACCAATTTCTCTAATATATATTTTTTGTAATGTTTTGGAAAAATTGATTTGACATCACATCAAATTTTAAGAGGATGATATAAATTGTAATCAATATGGTTTCATCAGTGATAAATCAACATGATCTTATATTTTGGAAAGTATTGATATTATAAATGAATATTTGTTGGAAGGGAATAATGCCGATATTGAATAACTGGATTTTAGCAAGGTATTTTGATACAGTTAGTTTCTCATTGTCGTTTACTCATGAAAATGAAAAATTTAGGCATTTATTTAAAAAACAATACATATAGTAAATATTGTAAGATATTTTAGACAGAATTATGAAAATAAAAATTGGTAACAATTATTCTGAAACACAGAATATACCCTCTAGTGTTTTTCAGGGATCAGTACTGGGAACTTTATTGTTTTTAATATTCATAAATGATTCACCTGATAATTAATATAAAATCAAAAATAAAACTTTTTTGCTGATGAGGTTAATCTACTAGTTAGATGATAACTATCAAAAGAAAGAACACAGATGGATCTAAATAAATTGTCATATTGAGAAGATATTTGGAAATTAAAGTCTAATATCAAAAAATTAGAAGTACTAAATATTGGATACCAAAATATTCATATTTGAATATAGATTAAGCAACAAGGAAATCAAAAAGTAAATGAGGAATGCAATCTAGCGGCTGGCTTTGATGATACATTCAAAGCTGACAATCATATTTTGTTTATAGTATTGAGAGCAAATTGAATGGTTGGTTGGATGGGTAGAAATATTATTTCAAGGGAGGTAAGTGTTGTTTTGAAAATATATAAATCCCTATTAAGCCCTCTTATAGAATATTGTACTCTGGCCTTGAGTTCAGTGTCTTGACATGGACATTGGAGAGTGGTATCAAGATTGAAGGACATACAAAGAAGAGTGACAAAACTAATAAAAAGAGTAAAAGATTACAGTTACGGGCAAAGATTGGAGGAATTGGAATTAACTGCTTTACTAGAAAGAAGAAAAAGAGTTTATCTAAAACAACAATAGGTTTAAAAATTCAAGACTGAATAAGATGATATCAGAAATAATGGTAAGAAAAAGAAATTATCTACCGGATAAATAACTTGATAGAATTTGATGTGTATATAGGAAGCAAGGAAGCTTGGAGGTGCCCGTGGTGTAATGGTTATCGTCACAGGAAGTGGACACGGCAACACGAGTTCAAACCCTAGACGAGACTGATTGCATTTCACATAGCACTAATACCTTTGGGAAAGGTATTAATCCATTTATTCTCCCTCCAGCTATAGGTAAATAGTAGGGCAGACTAGGTTCTTCAGCCTTGGTGAGGCAAATAGTCTAGGAGAAGGAAAACTTTGAATTCAAACCTGTTAAACTCCGCTTAAAACTGACCTTGTGTCATATCCTGCCCGAGCGGAGGGGTTGGTAAATATGATATAGGAAGCAAGGGGATGTTTTTGGCATTAAATAATCCACGAAAATAAATAGGCCGTTAAACAAAGAAACCAAACCAAACCCAGATCATTTAAATGTATTGCTAAAATAAAAGTCTCGCTATCATGTGCTATTTTTGATGTGTTACAGCTACATTCAAGTATGATAAGAATATTGATATATAGTTGGGTTTTTTGGTGGGGGTGTTTAGTTTTTTTTTTGTTTTTGCTTTTGTTTTATTTGTTGTTTTTGTAGTTTTTTTTTCTTTTTCGATTTCCCTCTTTGGATTGGACTTCAGAACCCACGATTCCCTGCTGTTCTTATTTTTAAAAAAGAGATAAACAAGAAAACAAATATAACCATTGAAATTTGCGCAGTTACTAATGGAACTACCAATCATGTTTTTAGCGTATTAGTTTTTGAAAATTCCGATTGATTTAAAAAGTTTTGCAAGGCGATCAATTTATTTGCATTAGATAGGAATTCTTGAAGCCATACAACAGTATGCAAATTATTTGTATTTGATAGGAATACTTGAAATCATATAACAAATTGCAAATTGTGTTAGATAGGAATACTTGAAACCATATAACAGTGTGCAAATTATTTGTAATCGATAAGAATATTTGAAACCAGACAACAGCGTGCAAATTATTTGTATTAGATAGAAATACTTGAAACCATACAATTAGGAGTAAAGTATTTGTACTTGATAAAAATACTTGATATCATATAACTGTGTGCAAAAAGAAAACTCTTACGCAACAACAACACAAAAAAAAATGTAAATATATTTTCATCATACAACGTGTGAAAGCACGTGCGATACCCTGCCCTCATCTGCTGCCAACCAGAGGGATAACACAGTTTCGGTAGTTCAATGAACGCAATTCCCTAAGCTCTTGGCATAAAATAACCCTAGATGTCTCATGCCGTTAAAATCAATCAATCAATTAATCAACTGTATTGCTCTAATAGAAATCTCACTATGATGTGCCATTTTTATTATGTTACAGTTACATAGAAGCTTGATGAGAATATCGGTGTATAGGGTTGGTCGATTTGATGGTTTGGATTGAATCTCAGAATACATGGAATATTGCTGTTCTTATAAAAAAAATCATTAAAAAGAGAAAAAAAAGGCATTATGAACATTTCATTTAAAATTCACATCTCGTCCGGGTTTTAGTTTTAATTTAATTTAATTATCTAAACATGCGTCCGCCATTACTATCAGGGGCGGACACTCTCTTCCAAGATTCTGTGACGTCACTTTAACGCACTGCTCTCTGACCCCAAAGAAATCAATAATCTACAACAATGACGCAAGCAGTAAAGGACATCGATTTTTTTCACGTTTTCATTTGTAGTATTACTATTTAATCTAACTAGAAATCATTTTAACCTTGACTACTACGCTCAAATATTTTTCTCCTTAACTTATTATTATTATTAGTAGTAGTAGTAGTAGTATATAGTAGTAGTAGTAGTAGCAATCAATCGTCGATTTCCAATACCTCTCTATCTTTTCAAATCGATTCAATCGATTATCAAATGATACCCAATTATAACAAATCCTATTCTGAAAGAAACCTGCAATCTCTTCACTTCTTTTTATATTCGTTAATTATAATACAGATAATATACATTTTAACCAACCCATCGGTGGAGCTTAGAATATCCCCTACAGAAGGGTAAACCCCCTCTAAAAAAAGGGGGTCTTTAATATGAGATTCGACTGCATCTGATTGTGAGGTTCCAGTTCTAGAGCTCTTGGGAACGTTGAATCAACTTCTATTGCCATTACTCTCAGATTAACTCTGACCGGAGTGGTAGTACCAGCTAGAGTCTTATCGACAGATCAAACAGACCTATGTGAAAATTATTCACATTCAATTGGAAAATGCCATATAATTATAGATTGGAAGTGTCCGTGGTGTAATGGTTATCGTCTTAAGAAATGGACACGGCGACACGAGTTCAAATCCTTGACGAGGTTGATTGCATTTCACATAGCACTAATATTCTTTGGAACTGGATGAATCTAATTATTCTCTCTCCAGCTATGTGTAAATAATAAGGCAAACTGGATTTTTAGACAACCAGTCTAGGAGAAGGAAAATTCTGAATGCAAACCTGTTAAACTACGTATAAAAATTGACCTTGGGCAACATCCTGTTCGTGCGAAGGGGTTGATAATTGTTTGTAATTGTAAATTATTTGTATTAAGAAAAGTTACTTGAATCTAGAACTGTTTACTAAAGATCATTATTAGTTGGTTGGTTGGTTGGTTGGGTTTTATGGCATATCAACCTTTGTAGGTTTATTTAACGCCAAAACCATTTTTATGTAAATAGTTATATTTCAAAAAATTCAATTTAGTATGAGTACACAGTTTATATGCCAAAAACATTTCTATTTCAAGTTATTCAGTTTATTCAAACAGTTCTAATTCAGCTAATTCAGTTTAGTATAAGTACAGATTTTGCTTACTCACAGTTAAATGTCAAAAACAGTTCTATATTAAACAATTCAGTTTAGTGTAAGTAGAGTTTCAATTTCAAAAAAGGTTCCATTTCAAACAATTCAGTTTAGCAGAAGTACGCAGTTTAAATGTAAGTACAGTTTAATTGTGAAAAACATTTCTATTGCAAGCTATTCAGTTTAGTCAAACAGTTCTAATTCAAACAATTCAGTTTAGCATTAGTATACAGTTAGTTCTATTTAACCCATAGATAAGGCCCTATCAGGTGTTACCATTCCGGGCCTGGGTGGACCTGGGAGCAATGGCAATGGAGGGGTGCTCTGCATTCCCCAAAGCTCCACTGGAGCCTCACCATCAGATCGTTTAGTGTCATAACAGGACGCGCATGGGGGAGTCTTACCCCTCTGCAGAGACGAGGTCGGTGTATTCTATAGCCCCAGCCGACTGGGTAAGAAAGATTATTATTAGTTACTTGAAAAAACATAATGGTGTACGAACGAATGACTATTGTTTAATAGAAATAACTATTTCAGACTATATAATTATTAGTATTGTTATAAAATAGCCGAGGGATTTCGGTTCATGCCTTTGAGTTTAGTTAGGCTGAGAACCTTTCGGCTCAGTACATGGGTTAGTTAGGTGCAACATTGAAGCAGGTGTTAACGCGTGTGCGCGCGGGTGGATGGAGGTGTCACTCAGATGTCATAATAGTCCGAAACGAACCGAGGTGACAGGGTGCGGGTGACGTCACGCACCGGAAGCGCGCGGAGGTTTATGTGAGAATTTGAAGAGAGAAAGAGTCGGGTACTAGACGCCAAACGAGAAGGATCGACTTTTGGAGCTCGCAGGCGCGAGGCGAACTTGCGCCCGATAGGGGCCGCTCGAGATGGGGGCCAAATGAATAAGACAGAATAGAAGATTGTGTCTCTCCTCCTTACGTCGAAACCTTTAACTCAAAGTTAATAAAAAGGTTTCGTACCTGAACAAGAAGTCGTTACGTGTTTTCGAATTCCGAGATTCCTATGTCCTATCGTAATCAACATTCGATGTCCATTTCACCCATTTCGCACATGGCCATATTCGTGTATATGGCTACGCAACAGTATTAGGTATGAATGCTTAAGCGTATATATCATCTCTGTACCAGACATTGGCCTAGCGGTTAGAGTGTTCGCCAATGGCCCGGGAGACCTGGGTTCAATCCCAGGTCGAGCCATACCAAAGACTCAAAAAATGGTACTTGATGCCTCCTTGCTTAACACTCAGCATTATAAGGTGCGGATCAAGGGTAAAGTAGAGCCATCCAGGGAAGGAGTAGCGCCCTCCCCTACATCTTGGTGTAGTAGCTATCGAAAAGGGAGCTTCGGGTTACCCTCGACTATGGTCGCCAACTTTACTTTACTTATATATCATCTCTGCAGAAGAGTGAATGGCCGCCTCCAAAGAAGTGTCCTAGACATGATTCTAAATCATTTAAACGTGCTGTAAAATTCAACCATTTAATGCTTGGAACTATCGAAATGTATGCAAACATTTGATTAATGTTAAATTACCAATATTAAATAGCAAAACTTGAAACCATTTTATCATCATCATGTCGTGCCGCTAGCACGGATATCCCTGACCCTCTCTCGCCACTTCTCCCAATCGTTCATCGCCTCTGGCAGGTCTTCAGGGCTACATCCCGTATCCTCACATAGCTGCTGTATGTATGTTCGAGCTGGTCGTCCTGCTTTTGCTTGGCCATATGTGGGGGTTCATAGCAGTACATCACTTATGAGCTCATCCCTGCTTCTCCAGCTGTGTCCTGCATTTCTGGTTCGTTTAACTTGGATAGTTTTCGTGATGGGAGGCAAGTGGCCGTATAGTTGGTGCCTTGTGGGGTGTTGCCGCCAGGATTTAACAGTGTGCAAACAAATGAACTCGAGCTCGTTTAAAAACAAAGTGACCTACAAACTATTCACTAACAAAACATACATTACACACACAAACACACGCACACACACACACACACACACACACATATATATATATATATATATATCAGGGGCGGAGACGGGACTAGTGCTACTCGTGCCCGACACGACCAATAACTAGGTTAATGTTATTCAAAATGGATTTAAAATCATCCATTAATTTCAAGCAAACATACTTAGTCTGATCTCAATTAAATTACGTATCTATTCAAGTTTCGATAACTAAGTAGCCAAAAGTTCATAAATATATCTAGGAATAATACAACGATGCTGTTTTGAACGGATGGTCTTTGTCCGGCCACCGTCAGATTCATTGAACATCCCATAAAATCGGCTATAATGTTGAACACGCGCAAATCCGTGCCGAGCACTAGACCCTTATAATAACAGTAATGTTAGAGAAATCCGCTTTTGGCTGTAGCCAATAGCAAGAGCAACCCAAACATCGTGCTCAAAAATCTTAGCACATTCTGACTGCTGACTGCTGACAGCTGTCTTGGGAAGAGGGAGAGAGACCGAGAGAGAGAGCGGGGGGGATAGCAGATTATAGCCGTCCCGACGTCATCATCATCGCTATGGTAAATGTTGGTTAAACGGCGTGTTTTAATTCGTTTTTTCACGAACAGATCTCTATTTCTTTAATGAATGTTGCATATATTACATTCTGTTACTAAAATTTGTTTATTTGAATACATTTTCAACAAATAATCTTTATTTTAAGCGAAATTGAAACTACTCGCTGTGTCTGTGTATATTGTCATCAGTTTCTTTATTCTAATAAACATATTTTTCTCGTCATAGTAATGAACATCTTCTCTTTTCTTCTATACTTTTGAAAGGAAAAAAAAATTATCTTATCTACTGTATTAACAAGACTACAAATTATATAGTATCTTGATTTTTTACAAAAAAAAAACACCATGCAAGGTAGGTTTGTCAATCTGTGCTATACAATGGAGAATCACGCAATAACAACTATGATGACTTACTTTGGGTCCACGGACCACGGGTTGGGAACTGAAGTTGACAGAGGGCAGGGGGGCACGAGTAGCAGAAATAGGCTAGAGTCGCCACTGATATATATATATATGCATACACATGCATATACACATAGACGTAAAAAAATTTTTTATAGAATAGACATACTTATGAATACGTATACATATATGTGCATATATATATATATATATATATATATATATATATATATATATATATATATATAGGATTTGGTACTAAATAACCATCAAGGGTTGATATGTTATTAAACCAAATAACTTTACTTGATACGAAATGCAAACGATAAGTTTCCAGACTTTTTTCGTATGGGCACTTTTATTGATAGTACACACATGAAGCTCTTGTCCCCTTCAAAGTAATCTCCTCCGGTTGTAATGCACTTGTTGTACCGTTTCAACAACTTCTAGAAAGTCCCATCGAAGTCCTCTTGTGTGAGCGTGTCAATGACCTTCGTTACAGCCTCTTTTGAAGAACCAGATTTTGACTGAGTTGCGTTTAGCATATCGGTACACAGTTAAAAGACAAATTGCTGATATTTGTTTTAGGAATGTAAATTACGAGATCATTCCAATTTTTTTTTTTATCAAGATTGGGTTATTCCATTTTATTTTTCTCAGCACGGAAAAAAATTATCATTAATTAAAATGACTTAATTTTACTTGTTTAAAAAATATTTTATTGATATTTATCTGACGTCTCATCAAGTAGGATATCGTCAGCCAAACCCCCCGTGTTTAGTTCGCCTCTCCAGTAGGTGGGTCACACTTCGGCCAGCCGTGTTGTCGACTGCACAGCTCGGTCAGGTGTGCCTCATCACTGGAGATCCCTCTGGCCACGGGGGCCGTCCCCCCACCAGCCTTTTACCCCCTTCGGGGGGTTAGGTTTATTGCCTGAGGCACGAGGCGCCTCTTTAAGGGGAATGCCGTCGGGACCCGGGGTTTTTCTAGAAAATGCTGGGCGCGTGTGGGTGCGGCCCTGTGCCCGGACCCACCTTAAAAAGGCCTTGTGTCGTATTCCTCCGGTTAGTAGAACGGTAGCGTTTGACAAAAGGTCATTTTATTCGGGGGAGCATGCACAAATCAAGATGCACGCGCAGCTGTCACAAAAAAAGTGCTTCAACTCAGTCGACTGGGGCTGTAGAATACACCGACTGCATCACCGTAGAGGGGTAAGACTCCCCTCTTCAATGAGTGTTCCGGGTATGACATTAAACAATCTGATGGTGAGGCTCCTGTTATACTGGAGCTTTGGGGAATATAGTGTACCCTTTAATTGCCATCACTTCATGATCTGCTCTGACCTGGAGTGGTAGCACCTGATAGGTTCCTATCTGTGGGTCAAATAGAACTGTTTTACATTTAAACTGAGTGCAAACAAATGACTAATGCTAAATTGAATTGTTTGAAATAGAACTGTTTGATCATTTAACTGTGTGTAAAATTATGACTGATGTTTAATTGAATTGTTAGTGATACATAGCAGTACTTGCAACTATTTAATTTTGTCGACTTATGTTAACAAATCATATATATCTAATATATATGTATAAACCGGATTTGGCATTAAATAACCTACAAGAGTTGATATGCCTGAAAACCAAACCAAACGAAAAAAATGCTTGATCCTGTCGGCATTTCCTATTTTGGGGGCATTTCAGGTGTCAATCCATGAACTCGGCTCTGAAAAGCGAATATTGCCTGGAGGCGGTCCCCAGGAACCAGGCGATTCAGCTTAATAGCACCCACCCAAAGCGAATGCCAGACAGGCTGGTGTTATTAATTCGTTTCAAGGGAATATTTTATGAAGCCAGAATGTTCAGCTATTAAGTTTTGGTTTTGTTTGGTTTGTTTTTTTTGGGGGGGGGCTTTATGGCATATCAACCTTTGTGGGTTATTTAACGCCAAATCCATTTTTATGTAAATAATCTGTTCTATTTCAAGCAATTCAGTTTAGCAGGAGTACACAGTTTAATTGTCAAAAACATTTCTATTTCAAACTATTCAGTTTATTCAAGCAGTTATATATAACAATTCAGTTTAGTGCAAGTACAGTTTCAATGTGAAAAACAGTTCAATTTCAAACAATTCAGTTTAGCATAAGCACACAATTTAAATGTATACAGTTTAATTATGAAAAACATTTCTATTTCGAGCCATTCAGTTTAGTCAAGGAGTTCTAATTCAACTAATTCAGTTTAGTATAAGTAAAGATTTTGTTTACACACAGTTACATGTCAAAACAGTTCTATGTTAAACAATTCAGTTTTGTGTAAATACAGTTTCAATGTCAAAAAGCAGTTCTATTTCAAATAATTCAGTTTAGCATAAGCACGCAGTTTAAATGTAAGTACGGTTTAATTTTCAAAAACATTTCTATTTCAAGCTATTCAGTTTAATCAAACAATTCAGTTTAGCATATGTATGCCGTTAATTCTATTTAACCCATAGATAGGACCCTATCAGGTGCTACCACGCCGGGCCAGAGTGGACCTGGGAGCCATGGCAATGAAGGGATTCTCCGCATTATCCAAAGCTCCAGTATTACTGGAACCATCAGACTGCTTATAGTCATATCAGGACACTCATGGGGGGGTCTCACCCCTCTGCAGAGGTGCAATCAGTGTATTCTACAGCTTAAAGGCATATCAACTCTCATGGGTCATTTAATGTCCAAGCCTTCCTTTTGGAAGTATAGTAGTGATACTATTTTATCCCTAGATGGAGAGATTAGGGGGTTTATACTTTTTTCATTGTCCGAAAATGACAGCTAGAGAGCAATTGGAGTTCGAACGTGCATACAATGATGTTGCAGTCTAGCACGTTAGCCACAACGCTTCAGAGACTCCTTCCTCAACTATTAAAGAAATATATTTTGCGTCTAATTCGTTATTAGTTTATTTGATGCCAAATAAAAACAAACTTAAAGTGAACCTCATCTAAATGTTCCATATTTTTTCCGGGGGTCGTAGTGTATTTAGCATTTTGGTAGGTACGAAGCGCTCACCCAATCCACCCGAATTATACCCGCTTGTTCTTCATATATTCATTATACTAAGCCTACTCTTTTACAAACTCAAAACTAAGCTTGGGTAGGTGGTTTACCTGTAAGATTTGCATTCAGAATATCGATCTTTTAACCAGACTCGAAATATATAGGTCAGATGCTCTGTATTAAGGTTTACGAATCGTTTGTTTCGTTTGGTTTTATGGAATATCAAACATTATTGGTTATTTAATGCCAAATCCTGTTTATACATATACATTAAATCTATATCATTTGTAAACAAATTTGTTGATAACGTTTTTAAACGCGCCAAAGCTCATTCTTTCTCACACAATTAAATAGTTTCAAATATTGCTTGGTATCACTAACAATTCAATTATATATCAATCATTTGTTTACACACGGTTAAATTATCAAACTGTTCTATTTCAAACAATTCAATTTAGCGTAATTCAACAAAGTTAAATGGCTCCAAGTACTACTATGTATCTCAAACAATTCAATTAAACCTAAGTAATTTGTTTACACACAGTGAAATGACCCAAAATTTCAATTTCAAATAATTCAATTTAGCATAAGTTATTTATTTAAACTCAGTTTTAATAGTTCTATTTGACTCACAGATAGGACCCTATCAGCTGCTTCCACTCCGAGTGGACCTGGGAGCGATGGCAATGAAGGGCTACTCCGCATTATCCAAAGCTCCAGCATTACTGGAGCCTCACCACCAAATTGTTTAATGTCATAAAAAGGACACTCATGGGTGGGGGGGGTCTTACCCTTTTGCAGATATGCAGTCGGTGTATTTTACAGCCCCAGCCGACTGGACTGATAAAGTCTGGCGTAAATGAAGGAAAAGGAAGATCTTATAGCTCCAATTTCTCTACTGGGTGGGTCAGCTTTGAAAGCAAACACATGGAATCCTGACTTTGGAACTGAACACAAAATATTGGTACGTCGGAGTTAGACGCAACTATTACAACCACCGAGCAGATTCTTCCTCACGTTCAACATTTCCATTTCTATCACTTGAATTCTTCCTCTCTTCCTCTTTTCTATTCTTCATCAAGCTCTGTCGGTGAGGTTTAGAATATGCTGACTGCATCCCCAGCAGAGAATTAAGACCATCCCCCCCCGCCAAAAAAAGTGGTGTCATCAATATGATACTGAACTGCGTCTGATGATGAGGCTCCACTCTAAGGAATGTGGAGTACCCTTTCATTGCCATTACTCCCAGGTCCACTCTGGCTCAAAGTAGTAGTGCCTGTTCGAGTCCAATGCATGAGGTATAATAATTACGCGGATGCGTATTTTTAAGCTTCTTGGGAAGACGTGGCCCAGGGAGGGGGGTGACCGTGTCCTCTGGAAAGAGTACGGTTGTAACTTGCAAGATACATTTAGGTTTTTGGCCGAGCAATTGCCAGATATTTGTCGCTGCCTCCCACCAGACACGACTTGACACAAGGTCAAAAGCCCGAAGGCCAATTAAAGTGGGGATAAAGGGGAGGGGAAGGTCGGGAAGGAGCCGAGACTCGAACCCTGCTTGTCTGTGCTGCTCATCGGCTCACTTAGTGCAATGTGAGCCTGATGAGGCAAGCAGTTTCACGAACCCAAATGTGGGTCCGGGCACGTATGCCAGTTTACGGCTTAAACTAGACGCTTGGTCTAGTGCCGTACAAAGGGGACAAAAGTGCAGCTCGCCCACCCGAAGGTTGCCCAGCCGAAGCTGGGGGCCTATTCGGCCCCGAGTCTGCTCTTGGTTTCGAGCACCCATCCGGCACGAATGCCAGACGGCCCAGCTAAAAAGCCGGGGGCGTGCCCTGGCCGAGCAATTGCCATGAGTAGTTGATTTGGCGTCACATGTGTGCAATATGAACTGGTGGCTCAGTTATAGAGTTTCGGCACTGCAATCTGTAGTCGCTGGTTCGATCTCCAGTGGTGGAGATTACGGTATACACTGCTGATGAGACCTAATAAGGTCGAAACAGCTGTCCAGTGTTCCCGTATGTCGTGCGTAAGTGTTTGGCAGATTTTCTGGTCATTGTAATTCAATTCACAGTATTAATTCCTCTACATAAAAAATATGTACATCAAATAGACCTGTTTAAAAATTATTCATATTCGGTTGGAATATTTCCATAGTTGAAGATAAAATCATAGGATTATTATTAGTTATTTGAAACCATATAATTGTACGCAAATAAATGACAATTATTAAATAGATATGATTGCTTGAAACCAAAGGATTATTAGTAGTTGATAGAAATACTTGAAACCATACAACTGCGGGCAAGTTATTTCTATTGAATAGGAATATCTGAAACTGTAGAACTGAGCGCAAAAAATGAATTGTGAACACGATTCCCTAACCTCTCGAAATAAAATAATCCTCGACGGATTAACAGGTCCTTAAAATTAATCCATTCGATTTTTTTTTTTACTTTTTTTTTCTTGTCAACTTCTTCCCCTTATTCATATCGCTAATTTTTCCGTCGTTTCTCAAATTTTGAGATTTATTTTCTTAGCAATTTTCATTTTGTTTTTATGATTTACTAAGCTTTTTGCTTAGATGTAACACAAGGCCGAATGAATGAGGCACCCAATGAGACTCTAACTCACTCGTGAAGGTTTGCTAGTCAAGCTTGCTAACCATTACACCACCTGAGGTGCCTTCATTGTGTTCTTTTGGAATAATCGAATGCTAGAATAAAGATATTCTGATTCTAATGAACGGGAATCACACGTCATCACAGAGATTCAGGCAAGACTTTATGCAGTTTTCTTTTCCTTCGAAGGTTTTGGTGTGGCCGTAAGACAGCTCCAAACGCCACAGACCAGTTTGATTTGAAGGCGAGGATTCAAACGCTTTTGTCAATTCAACATTCAAAAGTGGAGTAGAACATTTTTTTTTCTTTAAACAAACGACGTTATTTTTGTGGGTGCGACGTGACACTTCGAAAAAATGAAGACCGTCATATTTGTGACAAAATTCGCTTCCAGGTAGGACATCTCGATTTTTTTTTTTTATAAGTTCAGGATCAGCAGTCAGTTTTATATTTTCCAAGATTGATTCCCTGAATAAATAACAGTGTCTGTCCAGAACAACATTCTTATGAAATGTCTACACTAATGTATTCTTAAGAATATTCAGAAATATTATTAAAAAAATTCACCATCCAAATAAGAGTAATTTTCAGTCATTTGTTTCATTTTTTTTTTTTTTCATTGAATAATTAAATACCAAATTATATAGAAACATTATAAAAAAAACTTCACCATCCAAATAAGAGTAAGTTTCTGTCGTTTGGTTTATTTTTCACTGAATTATCACATCCCAAAATTATGTTTTCAACTCGCTACTATTCACACATAGGCAATACTTTTGTATTTCCCTTTCCCAATTACTAAGATGATGTTTACATTTAATTTTGGGGATTAAAACATAACTTCAGTTTTAAAAAATGAAGCAAGAGACTGAAACTTGTGTATTAGTCTTCACGTACACCCGTTCAAGTTTCGAGTGATTTTTTTTTTTCTGTGAGTAATTTGAACTAATTAGACCCTCAAACTCACCGAATTTTTTTTTATTTTTCAAAAAAAATGAATTCACTTTATAATAGGGTGGGGGTTTACTTTCTCATTATAAAAAAAAAAAAAAAAAAGATTACGATAATTTGACCTGTCTGGTTATTTCTCTTTTCTAACTATATATTCGTTGGCCAGTTCTACGGGAGTAAAAAAAAGATAAAAATCAAACCTAAGCGTCCTATGAGGGGAAATTCGAAGAAAGGGATTTTTTTTAAGGAATGTACAGAAAATGGGGCATCGTACCGCATTCTGTATGGTATGGAACTTCAGTTTTAGACTGAAAAAGTATATGCAATCCACAATCCAGACGCGTTCAGCGTAACGGTTATCGTCACTGGAAATAGAATTGGCAACTCGAGTTCAAATCCATTTGCCTTTCATTTCGTGCCAATGACCTATAGAAAGGCATGAATCCATCGGTTCTCTCCTAAACTATTGGTAAATAGGTTAGGATGAGGCCTCTCGCTTTGGTCAGGCAAACAGCCTAATAGTAGGAAAACTATAACCAGCTGTACTCCGCTTAAAAATTGACTTTGTATTACATCCTGCCCATTACATTCACAATCCAGATAAAACTAATTTTTAGGTATTTTTCTCGGATTTTTATTGAACTGTTACAATTAAGTCCCCAACTTACAAATAGGTCATAAATCGTTGTAACTTAGTGGTTAAGAAAAAGAAAGACTAGAGAAGCTTGGCTGATTTGGGGTTGACGTAATTTTGGAATTTAACTGTTCAATAAAAATGAAGCGAATAACTAAAAATTAGTTTATTTGTATTGGGGAGGATGTAATTATTATACTTGTGCATTCTTCTTAGGTAACTTTGAATAAAATTCATGGAAATTTTGATGACGCAGGGGAAATTTTTTTATTATGTACAAGCTCCAAAATTTTGGCAATATTCCATATTGTACACAAATAGTGGGATTTCATACATTGTTTTGTATAACTGTTCGCTAATTCTAAACAAGTATTCTTCTTTCTTATTCCCCAAAGAAATGAAGGTGGTATTCATGCAAACCTCCTTTTATAAGTCTTTTATTGTGTTGTTTATATATACTCATCTTCAAACTAAGAAAAGGTAATTTTGTGAAAAAAATAAGTTCAAGAAGCTTACTTGACTTGCTGCCAAAAATTTAAAGGATCAAAACACAAAATTAAGTCTTTTCTCTCCCTCTCTCAGAATGTTAAATATTTGTGACCAATTAGAATCATAGTAAATCATTTTAATCTAATTTCGAGCCTATACGTAAGCAATAAAATAGCTACATCTTTTTATAGATTTATTCTGTAATTTACACAAAACATTCGGCTTTATTTCTTTTTTTGAGTGAAAATCTAACATTCTGTTCCTTCAAGATGCATTAAATTTTAACAGCGTGTAATTATTGTAAATTGAATGAAAATATTGTTTATGTAGATTTATTCCTTACAGCTATTCAATCTTTCCCGGCTGATGAATATTGTTATTGCATACGCTTACATTTTTTTACCACATGTACTTTCTCTCTTACATAATGACATTTTCACACACAAAATATATTAACGAGAGTTAGACAATTGCAAACAGCTAAATTTCATGCAGGAATTTTTCTTGAAATAGATATTTGGTGAATATTTATGCTCAAATATTATCTTTTCTTGCAAGGCTTTATAACTTCGGTTTTTCAACAACCTTTTCACTCAATTTGAAAAATTAGAATTTGTGTTTTATTTAATCATTTACACCTTTGTCCGCCGCATATATATATCTAATTAAATAGGATTTTGTGTCTGCCATTTCTATCTTTTAATCCGTTCAAGTCTTTGTACGAGACGTTTGACTTTTGGATGGAATGAATCTAGGAAGGTGTTATTTAATGTCAAATCCTCTTTATCCATATATATATATAAAATATATGATTTTTGTAGATCATGTTTTTAAATGAGACTGAGCACATTTTTTATTGTATTTACCCTTTTTTTTCATACGGTTAAATGGTTTCAAGCATTTCTAACACGAATAATTCTATTGATTATTGATCGGTTTTTGTGCACATTTAAATGAATATACATATGATTTGAAAGTGAATAGTTTGTAGGTAATTTCCTTTTTTATATCAGGACTAATTTGTTTGCCCACTAACATGGCTATTGTTTTACGCGATTAAATGGTTTCAGTTATTGCTATCTAACTCTAATAATTCTATTCCACATGAATAGTTTGTTGATAGACTATGAAGTGGTTACAATTGTTATGTATCACTAACAATTCAATTAAACAGTCATTTTTTACACTGTTAAATGATCAAACAGTTCAATTTAACATCATTTGTTTGCATACTGTTTAAATGTCAAACAGTTCTGATTAGACCCATCAGATGCTACCAGAGTGGACCTGAGAGTAATGGCTATGAATGGGTACTTTGCATTCCCCTAGTTCCAAAACTGGAGCCTCACCATCAGATTGTTTAAAGGCATATCCAGGACACTCGTTGGGGGTGTGGCTTACCCCCTTTCCAGTGATGCAGTCAGTGTATTCTCTAAGCCCAGCCTACTGAGCTGTGAAGAACAGGTTTTGGGCACGAACATCAAGCTATCGAAATAAAATAAAAACGAATCCAAAGAATTTGATGAATCGTTAATGTTTACAAAAGTTGTTAGTAAAAAAAAACGTCAGACGAAATTTTTTGTTCAGCGGGATTGAATTCAACTGCAGAGGTGAAAGACAAAACAAAAATAGTTTTAAAAAATAAATAAATAAAAGCATCAAAGTATGTTCGAGAAGATCTCTTTAAGTATGGATCAAAATTAGATAACAACGTTTGTCTTCCGACTATTGATTCTTTAACAGATCCAGAAAAAGACTATAGCTGTATTAAATGATTTTTTTTTAAATCAGCTGTTTATGGATTCAATCGAGAGACATACATTCGTAGGGTCCCGATATAATTTTTAGTGTGACAAATCAGAAAGTGATTACGTTGAAACATTTTCTGCTAGTTGTAAGTTTACACATATGGAACATTCCATTGGTTATTTTGTTTGTAAGATTAAATCGGCTGGAGTAGAGATCGTTGAAAAGCTTTATGAAAACGGAATTTACGAACTAACAGAACCAGCAGAATTACTTATAATTGCCGTGTATATATTTTCTATATTTGTGGCCTGATAATTTCAACCAAACATTTGAATCTTCAATTGGTTGCGGAATCATTCAACTCGCATTGTAGAATTCTCTGAACCTTCATAAAATACAGTAAAAGAAAAGAAACCAGTCATAATATCCACACAAATATCTTATCCAATCTCTTGAACAATACAAAAAAAAAGCCTAATGCTTCTGATATTGGTATTTTATCTCTTTGCTTTCAAAATTGCTTAGTGCAAAATATCAGATAATGTCCGCGTTTTCTGGTTGGACTATTAATAGTCGAAAGAACTTCGACGCAATTGAAAAAAAAAACATTATTGACCAAGTTACCGCCAATCAATTTGCCATTATTTTGTTATACAGTTGAAGATACTGGAAAAGGAATAATATTTGAAATAGTGCACGAGAACGCCCATATTTGGTAAACGCAGTGACTTTGGGCCGTCTACTCAAAAATTTCACGTTCCCAATGATACGTGCATCTGAAAAATAAGGTCTAAAATGTTCGATTTCTAGTTACCCCAACGGCTCCTTTAAACTGGGCGAGTAGTCTTTATAAACTCTTATTTGTGGCTATTTAATTACGTCTCCTTGGCCATAGAATGTGGCATAAGGCCATTTTAACAAAGAGATCCATATGTGTATGGATGAGCAAAGTCAACCATTAACTTGGTCCTGTGACCCCCAACTCTATACTTTTGATACAATAAGGTAGGTGCTGTCACTAAGATGGAACCCCCGTGCCCAGACTAACTCACTTTATTTTTATCGTGTTTCCCCTGAATGCAAGAATACAGATGAGATGAACATGTTTCAATCTTGGGTGGCTGTATCTCTTGCAGAATGAGGAGACCTAAAAAAAAAAAGGGGTGTCCATCCTGGGTATGGCACTGAACAGTAACTCGTGGCGAGGCTCAAGTTCTATATATCAGGAGAATGTAGAGTACTTCTTCGTTGCTATTACTCTCAGGTCCACTCTGATTAGTAACACCTGTTAGGATCCCATCTATGAGTCAAATAGATCAGTTTAAAAAGATGTTCCGATTCGAAAGGAATTCTTGACACATCAAGTGTAAATTTGCACTAAAAATCGTTACTTGAAGTTGTTTAACCTATTTACCCAACCCCTCCCCTCGGGCAGGATATGACACAAGGTCAATTTTTAAGTGGAGTTTAACAGGTTTGAATTCAGAGTTTCCTTCTCCTAGACTAGCTACCTCACCAAGGCTGAAGAACCCAGTCTGTCCTATTTACCCATAGCTGGAGGGAGAATAATTGGATTTATACCCTTTCCCAAGGGTAGTAGTGCTATGTGAAATGCAATCAGCCTCGTCCAGGATTTGAACTCGTGTCGTCGTGTACATTTCTTACGGCGATAACCATTACACCACGGGCACCTCCGAAAGTTTACTAAAGATTATTATTAGTTACTGGAAACCTTATGACCTTGAGAAAATAAATGATAAATAGGAAGTTTGTCGAAAAACATGTAATTGTGTATAAGTTGTTAGATAGAAAACCTTGTTGGTGAGGCTTGGATACTCTGTATCTATGCAGAGGGTAAGAACACTAAAAAAAAGAAGTGCCTTGGGTGTGATATTGCATCTAGTGAGGAAATTCTAGTTATGGACTGCCCAGTCGGCTGGGGCCTGTAGAATACACCAACTCATCTCTGCAGAAGTGGTAAAGATTACACACATCCCCGCGACGAGTGTCCTGGATATGACATTAAACAATTTGATAACAAGGCTTCAGTCCTGGAGTTTTGGGGAATGTGGCGCACCCCTTCATTGTCATTGCTTCCAGGCCCACTCTGACCTGAAGTGGTAGCATCTGATAGGGTCCTATCTATGGATCAAATAAAACTGTGACATTTAAACAGCGCAAACAAATGATTGTACTGAATTTAATTGTTAGAAATAGAACTGTTTTATCATTTAACTGGGTGTAAATAAATGAATTGAATTGTTAGGGATACATAGCAATACTTGAAACCATTTGACTGTGTACAAAAGAACGAGTTGAGGCTTGTTTAAAAATGTATCCACAAAATGAGTTGGAAAATCATTCAATATATGTAAAAAACAGGATTTGGCATTAAATAATCAACAACGCTTTAAATGCCATAAAACCCAACCAAACTCTATTCAGATCTGGGACTCGACTGTTTGGCACCTTTTCATGGCTATTACTGTCAGGTCCACTCTGGCGCGAAGTAGTTAGCAGCATATACCGACTGCATATCTGTAGAGGGATAAGGCTCCCAACGAGTGTCCTGGATATGACACAAACAATATGATATTGAGGTTCCAGTAATGCTGGAGTTTTGGGGAATGCCGAGTATCCCTTTATTGCCATCTCTCCCAAGTCCAATCTGACTCGGTATGGTAGCACCCGATAGGGTCCTATCTATCGGTCAAATAGAACTAAACTGTGCGTAAGCTAAACTGAATTGTTTGAAATAGAACTGTTTATATGTATAAAACGAATTTGGCCTTAAATAACCGACAATAGTTGATATGCCATAAAACCCAACCAAATCATATTTAATATACATGTATAAAAAGGACTTGGCATTAAATAACCAACAAATGGTTAACGTGCCATAAAACCCAACCAAACGTAAAGGTCCTATTTATGGGAAAATATGTTTGAAAATTATTAACATTAGATAGGAATACTTGATGTCATCTAACAAATTATTTGTATTAAGAATGTTTATCTGAAGTTGTAATTGTTTACTAAATTTTTTTTTTCTTGAATATGTAACTGCTTGCGAACAGAAATTATTACCTGAAACTATTATACTGGTCAACAAAAATATTTGAAATGGTATGGAGGCACCAAACATCTTTTTAGCTAATTTGAGAGCCTGAATCTGAAAATGACAATACATTTTTTTCTGTTAGTTACCGTTTTAGCTGCAAAGAAATGTTTAATTTTTGGAAAAAAAGTTTGTTTTTTTTTTGTTTTTGTTTTCATTTGTTTTCTATATACATGATATTGACTCAAAGTAAATTTCTCAAAGTAAAATCATAGAAATCACTCGACTCAAATTTAAAGCAACAAATATTGGTTTGCTTATTTGAGAAAATACTATTTTTGCTATAACAATCAGACTTTAAAGTCTTTAAAAATAACATAATTGAATATACCAAGACTAACAAATATTTTCATCAAATCATTTAAGAAACTAACAGCAGAAATAAAACGTTGATTAACATAAAAACTATGGTAATTTTTTTTCTCTTTCTTGATTGTCTATTATGTTTGATGTTATTTAAATCCTTTTTCATAATCTCGTAGTAGTCAGCCATCATTCATTTGTCCCACCATCCCTGATAGTGTTTTTTCATTGTTTTGATAACCTGATGGAGTTGTTCTCTTTACTCATCACTCGCATCGTCGCAATTATCTGGAAATTTATCTTCATGGCTATGAAAAAAAACGAAAAAAAATAAATGAACCTTAATACTCATTAATGCCTATGTCCTATAGACTTTTCAACAGCTTTTCCACCAACTCCTTGTAACAATTGCCTAAGAAGTTTTCCATCATGTCAATAAATGATTGACAAGTGTATAATTTCCAGTTATTCACTGAATTAAATTCATCATCCTTAATGAGTTTCCTGATGTTATGGTGAAACCATTTTCACGATGTTCATGTACAATAGAATAGGTGCATTCAATTGGGATGTCTTTAGTTTCTTTCCAACAGTGAAAACAAGTTCTCAATGTGCTTTGTTTCCTTGTGTAGTGAAGGGTCAAAAGTGATGAGATAAATTTATGAATATCAAACAGAAGATTTGGGGAGAGGGGTTGTCACTTGATTGTCAGGTCTACAAAAGTGTATTATTGATAAAATTTATAAGGGAATTTGAATTTGGGTGATAAGTTGGAAAAATTCGGTATTTCTATTTAAAAATTTTTCACTCAAACTATTTTTATTAGAAAAAAGTGTTTTTATTTCATTTGACTGACATAAATTGCTTGGCCGATCTGAAAATTGATGGATTTCAACGACCTTTTGTTAATTAAATTTTGCGATCGGCCAAGATCGTAAACTGATCTTTTTCCCAGCAATTGAGCAAGTAGAGTACAACAAAAATGGTAGTTAACCATGAAAAACGAAGGTCATTTTCAGAATCGGCGCCATCAAATTAGCTAAAAAGACGTGTTTTGTTTCTTGGCATCAAAAATCATGTTGACCAGTGTTATTAGTATTAGATAGGGATACTTGATACCATATATAATTGTCAAAATTATTTGTATTAGATAGTATTTGATATCATTTAACTGTGCAAAAAAAACTCTGAAGAAATAGCTACACAAAAATGTAATATAACACGATTTCCTAACCTCGGCCAAAAATAACCCTAGACGAGTTGATATGTCCTTAAAAATCGGTCATATTTGCCTTTCATATGACGTTTTAACACACAATCTGAAAGATCTATCAGAAAATATCAACATGGACGATATTTTGTACTTCTTAAAAGAAATAAAATACTAAATTATTTACAAAAACAAAATCAAATGTTTAGATGATTAATACCGTACAAGGAAATTTTTTAGAAAACGGTCGCCGAGGGTTTCGACGTATCGTTAAATAAACTCTTAAACATCTCAAAATATATGAACGCGCTATGTACGTGATTTTCCTAAACTTTAGGCATAAGATATACCCAAACGAGTTGACATGCCGTTAAAAATTAAATACTTAGCACAAGGTCAAAAATGTGATTCGCTCAGAAACCACTGCAGGTGTTAAGGTCTGTGAGAATATCTGGCTCAAGGCTAATAAAATGAAGCGCTCAGTCGATATTCATACAGATCACAGTCGCTAGAAAGAACAAAATAACGTTTCTTTTCAGTGATTGAGGTCAGTGTCTCTTTCCTCGAATTACAAAGTTGTGGTTTTACAGTTCAACACAAGTTTGGTAATTGTTGTTATTGATCAGATATTCGATTCCAAAAATAGTTTTGGTATTAAAGCAAAAATTTGATATCAGTTTGGTCTTAAATTTGAATTTCTAATATCAAAATACACGAAAATGCAATATCCAGACCTTTAGTAGAATTTTATGTTATAACTCTCTCATTGGCCCTGTTACCTGGTTTGATCGTGCGGACACTACTCGAGTATATTGGGCAGGAATAACTTGGTAGAGCCCTTCCTTCTCCAGGTCTACAACTGGTTTGAATTCAGTGTTTTCCTTCAATGGTTAAAGAGCCCAGTCCACCCAACTAGTTACTCATAAATAAAGGAAGAATATCTGGATTCATACCTTCCCTAATGATATTAGCGCTATGTGTAATGCAACCAGCCTCGTACTGGTTTGAAATCTGGTATCTGTGTCCATTTCCAACGGTGATGACCGTTACACCGTGAACGCTTGCAAATAATTAAGTTATAATAAATCTGCTCAATTGTTACCAAAAAGATAACGGCATCCGTGCCACTAAAATGATGACACTTGTATCAGGAATGGTTTTGGGGTCGAAAATCTCATCACTAACCCAGGGTCTCTCAGCAGTGTGTTACGACACTGACTACATCTCTGCAGTGAATTAAAACCTCCCCTAACAAGTGTACTGGATATGACATTAAACAATCTGATGCTCCAGCTTTGGGCGATACATAGTAATACTAGGAATCATTTTACTTTGACTCATGCTAAATTGAATTGTCAGAAATAGAGCTGTTTGATCATTTAACTCTGTGCATCTACAAATGTGTTTACGAATCATATACCTAACATATATGTAAGAACAGGATTTGCCATTAAATAAGCCATAATGGTTGATATGCTACAAAACCCAACTAACCCACCTTAATTGCCAGAGGCAGAGTCCCCGTGGGGTAATGGCTAAAGTGCTAGACAGCGACCTCGAAGTAAGCGTGTTCAAACTCCAATCGCGCGGTTAAGATCAGTTTCGGACTAATGCCCCCGGGAAATTAGCCCAGTCGGCTGGGGCAGTAGACTACACCAACTGTATCTCGGTAGAAGGGGTAAGCCTGCTCCTAACGAGTATCCTGTATGGCACTAAACTATCTGATGTTAAGGCTCCAGTCCTGGAGGTCTGGAAAATATGAAGTTGCCCTTCATTGCCATTACTCCTATGTCCACTCTGACCCAGAGTGATAGTGCCTCATAGGTTTCCATTGATGGGTCAACTAGAACTGTTTCAGTATTTAAATGTGTGCAAAAAACATTACTGATGTTAAATTGTTACGTAACAATACTAATATCCATTTAGCTGTGTGCAAACGAAAGAGTAATATTGGCTAGAATCATTCATTTTTTTAATAGCAATACTTGAAACCATTTAACTGAGCAAAAATTGAATTATTGTTTTTATATAACTAATACTTGGAACCATTTAATTGTGTGCAAATGAATGAATAGTGGTGGGGGGGGGGGTCCTCGTGGGGTAATAGTTTAAGCGATGGACTGCGGAATCGTAGCAAGCGAGTTCATACTCCAGTCACTTTCGGGCAAATACCCTTGGGAAAGGTATGAACCCCCTTATCCTCCCATCTATGGGTTAAATAGTACCACTACTGTTCTTCTTGGAGAATAGCTTTGGCACTCAATAACCAACAAAGGTTGATATGCCATTAAACAAAGAAACCAAACCAATGAATAGTGTTAAATAGAATTATTAGGGTTATATAGCAATACTCGAAACCATTTAACTGTATGTAAACAATGTTTGTAATGTTTGTGTACAAATTAGTGAAATTTCTTAAAAATGAAATTAGCTACAAACTATTCACTAAATGATATGTAGATCCATTTATCTGTGCACGCAAATAACTGATGTTAAATTGAATTATTGATATTAAACAATAAAACTTGAAACCATTTAATATCGCGAAACAAATAAGCTCTGGCCTGTTTAAAAATATTATCTACGAACAATTTGCTTACAAATCATATATTTGATATACGTATGGATAGGATTCGGTATTAAATAATCCACAATGGTTGATGTGCCATGAAAACTAGCCTAAATTAGGGAAATGTATGGACCCCCTTATCTCCCCACCCCGCTATCGGTTAAATACGGTCACTACTATTCTTCTTTAAGGATGGCTTTGTGACATAACTTAGGAAGATTATTCCTTTAAACAAACAAAAATACTAAACCCTTAATTGCCGTGACTTTAATCATTTACTAAGGATTATTATATGGTTAGTGTTCGCCAATGGTCCGGGAGACCTGGGTTCAATCCCAGGTCAAGTCATACCAAAGACTCAAAAAAAAAATGGTACTTGATGCCTCCTTGCTTAACACTCAGCATTATAAGGTATGAATCAAGGATAGTGGATCAATCCAGGGAAAGGAGTAGTACCCTTCCCTACACCTTGGTGTAGTAGCTATCGAAAAGGGAACCTTCGGGTCACCTTCGACTAAGGTCGCCAACCTTACTTCATTATTTGAAACCATACAATGGTGTGGAAGTTGTTTGCATTTGATAGGAATACTTAATAGAATTACTAATGTTGAATAGCAATACTTGAAACCATTTTAACTGTGTGCAAATAAATGAGAAATATCTAATAGAATTATTACTGTTGGATAAAAATACTCCAAACTTTTAAGTGCGTGCAGACAAACGAGCTCAAACAACTCGTTTAAAAAGTAAGTTATCTATAAATTACTCTCTGCGAGAGAGGCGCTCGTAGTTTAATGGTTATCGAGTTCAAATCCTGTACAAGATGTTTACATTTTACTGAGCCCCAATATCCTTAGGAAAGATATGAATCCAACAATTCTCCCTCCAGCTACGGATAAATAGTGGGGCCGACTACGCTCTTTAACCTTGATATGGTAACCGGTCTACTTGAAAAAAAACTCTGAATTTAAACCTGTTAAACTTCGCTTTAAAATTGGCCTTTGTGTCACATCCTGCTCGAGTGAAGGGGTTGGGTAAGTTCACCCACTCAGGGTTTGCTATTAAATAACCCCCAAAGGTTGATAAGCCATAAAACACCAACCTGGTCCCAGGCCGATTTTAGTCAGATATGTAAAGGTCGAACTAGCCACAAAACCAAGGTATGCAACTTCAACAGGAAATATATCCTTTTGTCAGAATTATTCTGAGTCCAGCTTACGTTGATGTTTCCAGTGAATGTTGGAAAGGAAGTGTTAATTCATTGTTTCAAATCACAAGATCCGGGTGCTGGACCAGTTAATATTATCTCTGTTGGAAAGGCAAAAAAAAAAATGATGTTCCAAATCTACAGCGACGCTTCATTCTGTGCAACTATCAAAACAACAGCGAATTCGACTCATTTGGAAAAGTCATTCCTCGATTGTTTGTTTCTTTGTACGAAATATCATTTTCTATACGAACTTTTATTAGCTGCTTCTCATCTTTTTTTTTTTTTTTTTTTTTTTTTTTTTTTTTGTAACTACGGAAATGATTTGTTCCACGTGTTGCTCTTCAGCTAATAATCACAACCAGAGAGAATCTGCTTGAGACGAGGAATCTTCCCATACGTATTGCATCGGTCAGTTTTTTAGGATTTCCACATTGAGGTTGATTGAATATTTTTGACGTCATCAGTTGCATACTGTTTTTTTTTTTTTTTTTTTTTTTTTGTTTTTTTAGTCGCCATACCAACAGAGTATTTTCGAAAACTGTCTGTTGAATTCTTGCCTAAGTGCTTCCTTTACTTCCATATTGTCGTAGTCACAGATATTGTCCGTGTCATTCATAAGTCTTATAGCCTAAAACAAAAGGACTCTTTTCAAAAGATAATTCCTAACACACAAACCCGGTTAGACATAAGAAACAATAGAATTAAAAATGCTTAATCTGAAGGATTTTAAATTTTGATTATTTTAGTATTGTTGATATTAATTTGGCCCCCGGATCAAACAAATTTGGTCTCGTGCGGCAAAAGGTCATGTCAACCTTGTACATGCATTACAGTGGTCAGTGTTTCAGACGTAATAACTGAACACAGATGATCCGAGGAAGGTGTGATTTCTTAGAAAACTGTCCCAACATAATCTTTCTCATCGCACCATTTTGACGCTGTTAAACTAGAATTTGTGAACATCTATGAATTGATTTTTATTATCTTAAGGAGTGAAGATTTGGATTAAAGCTGATTATCTTATAATCTTTGTTGCTAATTTAAGTTACAAAACGCTACTACTACTAATGTGGGATTTTCAGATACAAACCGATCCTGCTAATCCTGGCCAGAAGACCAGACCTAGAAGTAATTAACAACCAAAAAAGAACTTGCCGTCTAGAGGATTCTGCTGTTCCAGCGCACGACTGAATGAAAATAAGAAAGCAGAAAGGTTGAAAATACTTAGACCTTGCAAGAGAACTAAGGCTGTGAAAACTGTGACGGTCATATCAATTGTATTTGATTCGCTTAGAACGAAACGAAAAATCTCGGAAATCAGTGGTAGAATCGAGAACATCCATACTACAGCGTTGAGATCAGTCAGAATGAGAAAACTCCTGGGGATCTAAAGAGTTTTGCAGTAACTCTAAACTTAAATGAAAAATCACCAGCTAACGCTGCTGTGAAAAACTCGCAAGGCGTAAAATGATAATAAGCGAAGTGCAAAAGGAGTATAAGTCTATGCACGACTAGGTGGGAAAGGTGATCTACTGGGAACTGTGCAAGAAATTGAAATTTGACGATACTATCAAATGAGATATGCACAAACCAGAAGACCTCCCGGAGAAAGACACATAAACATTTCTGGGATTTTGAGATACAATCAATCATCTAATCCCAGCCAGAGAACCAGACCTTCCGAATAGAGGACGTTGTCATCTCGGCCGATCACAGAGTAAAAAGCATAAAGAGACAAGTACTTGGACCTTGCTAAAGAACTTAAAAAGCTGTGTAACATGAGTAACGGTGATACCAATTGTAATTGTCGCGTTTGGAATGGTCCCCAAAAGCTTGGTAAGGAGAATGTAAGAATAGGAACTCTGAGGATGAATCGACACCTTACAAACTACAGCATTGTTGAAATCGGCCAGAATACTGAGAAGAGTCCTGGAGACCGGAGGAAACTTACTGTTACTCGGACTCCAGAGAAAGACCATAGGCTAATGCTGGTGTGAAAAACTCGCAAAGAGTAAAATAAAGTGAAAGCAACAAACTAGCACAAAAGGAGTGCAAGAACATACACGACTGGGTGGGGACGGTGATCCTCTGGGAATTGTGCAAAAGATTGAAACTTCACCATACTGATAAATGGTATGGGCACAAACCAGAATCTATCCAAGAAAATGAAATGTACTGGATTGTCGGAGTTTCAGATACAAACAGATCACCCAAGCCAAATGTCAGTTGGGGGTGTCCTCGTGGTGGGGTTAAAGCGATGGACTGCGGAATCGTAGTACGCGAGTTCGTACTCCAATCGCGCTATTACGTTCACTTTCGGGCAAATACCCTTGGGAAAGGTATGAACCCCCTTATCCTCCCAGCAATGGGTTAAATAGTACCACTACTGTCCTTCTAGGAGAATGGCATTGGCATTAAATAACCTACAAAGGTTGATATGCCATTAAACAAAGAAACCAAGCCAAATGTCAGTAGGCATTTTTTAAATCTTTTGTCGCTGCAGTAAAGTGAACAACTTCAGTTCAAACTAGAGTGCCCTACCGTATACAACAATAGTTGAATATCAGACGATGTACTGCTGGTTGCTCTTTAATTTTCACTTAGTTAAAAGTAAATGATTAATGTTTGATAGGAATATATGGAATCATATAATAGTTTGAAAACGGATACTTATTACTAAATATGAATCGTATAACTGTATGAATTATAAGTATTAGTTAGAAATACTTCATACCATGCGACTACAGATGTGTGCAAAATATTTGGACTCATTTGGAATACCATATATTCCAATTCAATATAAACAAATAATTCTGTATTGTTTGTTGGTCTTTATTTTTCTCTTGGTTTTCATGATTTGATTTTGTTTGAGTAAATCATTTCCGTTCATAATATTCAAGGTTATTACGTTACGGAAGGGAGATTGTCTGTATTTGACCCCCCCCCCACTAACGAGTGTCACTAAAAAATCTGATGGTACTATTTACCAACCCCTCCGCTCGGGCAGGATATGACACAAGGTCAATTTTTAAGCGGAGTTTAACAGGTTTTGAATTCAGAGTTTTCCTTCTCCTAGACTAGTTGCCTCACCAAGGCTGAAGAACCTAGTCCGTCCTACTATTTACCCATAGCTGGAGGGAGAATAAGGGGGTTCATACCTTTCCCAAGGGTATTTGCCCGAAAGTGAACGTAATAGCGCGACTGGAGTACGAACTCGCGTACTACGATTCCGCAGTTCATCGCTTTAACCATTACACCACGAGGACACCCGCAAGTCATTTAGTGACTAAAAAAATCTGATGGTGAGGCTCCAGTAGCATTGGGGAATGCGAAGTACCACATTATTGCCATCGCTCCCAAGTCCCCTCTAGCCTGGAGTGGAAGCATCTGAAAGGGTCCTATCTATGGATAAAATAAAACTGTACTTATGCTAAACTGAATTGCTTGAAATAACAGTTGTAAAAGGGTTAGCAAGTCATTTAGTGACTGGCAGAGGACAAGTAGAGAGCTCAACTTTCAGAGCTAATGAAACAAACCCAGCCTCATTTAGAGGTGGGCTACGATCTATTGGACAATAAGATCTTTCTTTCTTTCTTTCTCTTTTTTTCCCCCTCTTTGACTTAAACAAAAGTTCCACTTCATGTTGATACTCGTTACACCACTGGCGCCTCCCTGATGTTCATATGTAAGAACAATATGCAAATACGTAATTCTTTATCACAGAGGAATACGTATTTGCAAAAGATGGAAAAAGAAATGCCGAGTGTAAAGTTCGCTGAAACTATCAGAATTTTTTTGTTACTCCAAAAGTTTTCAAGTAATTATTTAGTGTTAACTAACTTTATAATAATCATTTCTAAATATTTTTTTCTTCAAGTAACTATTCTTTATACAAATAATTTGCATACATTTAAATGGTGTCGGATATTGATTTGAAGACCCCTTTGACATGAGTCTATACAGCTGCAGAGCTCAGACTCTGGGAACCAAAATAACAGTAAATGCACCTGGTACCTAAAGTAAACACGATGCATTGTGTCATCGGCAGGTTGGATGTGTGACCACAAGAATTTGCAGGGGTTGCATGCTAGAAAGGGACGTGCAACGCGTTGTTGGCAAGCTTGAGGTATGACCACAAGAATTAACTATGTGTAAATAAATTAGTAAGTAAAATTAACGACCGTAGTCGAGGGCGACCAGAAGGCTCCCTTTTCAATAACTACTACACTGAGGTGTAGGGGAGGGCGCTACTCCTTTCCCTGGATTGCTCCACTTTACCCTCGATACGTACCTTATATGGCTGAGTGTTAAACAAGGAGGTATCAAGTACCATTTTTAAAGTCTTTGGTATGACGCAACCTGGGATTGAACCCAGATCCCCCTGTTCATTGGCGAACACTGAACCCACTAAGTGGTGTTTAATTGAACTGTTTGTGACATATAGCAATATTTGGAACCATTCAACTTTGTTGACTAAATAAAATAGCTTGAAATAGAAATGTTTGAGATTTAAACTGTACTTAAGCTAAACTGAATTGTTTAAAATAGAACTGTTTATATGTATAAAGATGGATTTGGCATTAAATAACCTTTAAGGGTTGATATGCCACCAAATCAAACTCATTACTGAATCGGAATAATTGTGCATGAATTTAGTATTAGATTAAAAAAATACTTGATGCCAATACAATTGTGTGCAAATTATTGGCACATTTGGAATATCAAATATTCCTATCTTCTTTTTAGTCAATAATCATTTATTTTAGAGAGACTGATTACTAAATTTTCAATTTTCTATTGCATTTTTCAAAGTGTACTTTTCTTTAAGTCAATAATCATTTGTTTATTTTAAAGTAGACTTTTTGAAAAATGCAATGGAAAATTAAAAATTTAGTAATCATTAGTCATTCATTTACCAATGAATTAAATTTCGATATTAAATAACTCAAGATGGTTTATATATCATAAAACAAAGCTGACTGACGATAGTGAGCCTATTCATCATTGGGGACGCCATGACTCTCTTGAATTAAATAAAATTTATTCAATTTTATTTAATTCAATCAGTCAATATCGATAATAAAAAAAATGTATTGTCTACCGGTATTGTAAGACAAGTATCTTATCTGAAATTAGAAATTTTCTGATTTTTATTTTATTTATTTTTTAATATGAATTATTCAAACGGGTACCTTCATCTTTATTGCTTTGATCACGAATTGTCGGTCAGTTCACTTTGTAATATTCCTAGCATTGTTTGAAGCTTTTATTTTTATATTCATTGTTTGAAGCTTTTATTTTTATATTCATTGTTTGAAGCTTTTATTTTTTATGTTTGAAGTATTTATTTTTGGTGTAATCTTTTCTTAAAATGATATTTTTTAATAACTGCTTCGGACCATAGCCCAGTAGACTCAAGCTGTTGAATACACCGGCTGCATCTCTGCGGAGGGGTAAGACTCTCCCAATGAATGCCCTGATTATATAACATTAAACAATCTGATAGTGAGGCTTCGATAATGCTGTAGCTTCATTGCCATCACTCAAGTACATTCTGACCCGGAGTGGTAGCACCTGATAGGGTGCTATCTAAAGGTCAAATAGAACTGTTTGACATTTAAATTGGGGGCAAACAATTGACTTATGCTAAATTGAATTGTTAGAAATAGAACAGTTTGATCATTTTAATTGTGTGAATCGAAATATGTAAAAACATGAGTTGATACTAAATAACGAGCACTGATTGATATACCATAAAAACAAACTAATACTTCGGACTATGCATTCACCGGCTTTTGGGCTGTGATATGATTTTGTCTTTTTTCATTCAGACACACCACTCAACAAATTAACCTCACCTAAGATCAAAACGTATCAGTCAGGAAAATTAAATCAAATATTCTTTTATAATCATGTATATATTAATACATCCGTTCTGTTTATTTTATTATTACACTCGAGTTTGAATTTCTTCAAGTCTCCTGCACAAGTCGATCTTAGCAATGCTGCATCCGCTAATTTCCAATCCCTCCACTCTACAGGGTGGAACGATAAAATTGTTGTCCTAAAGAAAACAACACTACAGCTTTATTTTAAAACTTTTATTGAAAAAAATCAATTCAGGTAACTTGATAATGTAGTAGAGCTGACATCTAATCAATGTAGCCGCCTTCAGCCTCAATCACCACCTCGATGCGGATCCGAAACAGGGAGCATGCCTTTTCCACAAGCGCCGACGGGAGCTCGGCGAATACTCGGCGGATGGCGGCGATTAGGCTGGCTTTGGTGTTGTGGGAGGTCATGTTGGTGATCTTCTCGGCGTATGACCAAACGAAGTAGTCCAGCGGGTTAAGGTCGGGGGAGGAGGGGGGCCAGTGAGAGAAGGGTACAAAGTCGTAGCACTCCTTCTGAAGCCAAGCCTGGGTCTCTTTGGACTTGTGGGCCGGCGCCGAGTCTTGCTGCCACGCCCAGGGTCTTCCACCGGCCACCTGATTGCACCAGGGGGACCACCACGCTCTTCAGCACATCCAGGTACACTTTGGTGTTGACTTTCAAGCCGACTTCGAAGATGTGAGTTGGCATGATGTGGCCCTCACTTGAAACCATACCAAACGCCATAACCGTAGCCGGAAACTTTTTCTTCACCCTGAGCACGCCCCTGTTATTCGTAGCAATCCAGATTTGCATTTTGAGGGTGCTGGCAATGGTCCTGTTGTCATAACTTGGATCGCTAGAGGGCATGAATTGTACAGCGGTGCATCTCCGATCTCGTTCGTTGAACATTGTGTCACTTTCAGACATGATAGAAGGCTCCTATCGCTCTTGGGATTTGTACACAACTGGCCAATTAGTAGATGGTCTGCAACAAACAAAAAAAAGAAAACCTGTTTTCATTAAACGGAAATGGAATCATGTCGTCTTTCCTAGGGCGACAATTTTATCGTTCCATCCTGTATTTTCCAAGCTTTTTGGAACCCGCTTCAAGCGTACCTTCATGTTCGACATTTTTTTTTTAATTCTCTGGCAATGCACGAGGTTTTAGTGATGGCTACCTAACTTCAGCGATCTGGAAGGATATGTTGATGATATTTCTAAGGAAGAACTTGTTGTTTTTGATGTGATGTTTTGGGGGTAAGTCTGTTGTGTGAATAAATGTAATGAAAAAACGGAACGAGAATCTAGATATGTACAAGATGGCAGCTTTTAATATCATACCGGAAGTCAGTAAGTTGTACAAGGGGTATAACTCTACAGTTGATGCCCTGAAAGAAAACCCAACAGAATATGATCGTTTTGATTCTATTATTGTGGTAGACAATGTCCCTAAGGTTGGTTCCATCACTAGAAAACCAAAGCCTTTGCCGCTGGCTTCGCCACCCAAAGTCCTGAACTTAACCATTTAACCAGAATTTTTCTTTGAAACTAACTAGATGGAGGACTGACTTGAAGCTAATTAACCATATACATTATCAACAGTCAACCTGTTATCTTCAACTAATGTATACCCAAGTTTGGGAGATTCCAGCCTTGAAATAGAAACCCATTGTTATGGATACATGATTCCATTATATTATAAATGAAGGTTTTATTTGCACCTGTTAATAATCGTTTCTGAGTTATTGAACAGTATTGGTGAACTTGATCCTCCACAAATTCCGCTAGAACTGAGAGGAATCAGAGCTAACTCTCCCACGACTCTTCGTTGACTTTTCCTGTGAACCTAGCAACACAACGTAGGCGCGGAAAATCCAAACAAAACGGCTTACCGGAAATAGACCAACCCATAAGCGACCCGCACTCATAAAACCAATTTGGCCCAATTATTTGATAATCTTTACGCTGTCTTTTATTTTCATCCAATCGTCGACCAGAACGGCAAAATCTATTTGACGGCAAGTTTTTCTTTCTTTTCTTTTTTCTTTTTTTTTTTTTTTTTTTTTTTTTTCTTTTACTCTTTAATTCAAACTATGTCTGGTCTTCTGGCCGGGATTAGGAGATCGGTTATCATCATCGTCCTTTTATTTTCTATATTCTTCGAAATAACTGCTTTCAGTACTGAGGATAGAAACTATAATCCTATACCGAGTATACAAATCCTGCATGCTGAAATACTCCTCAAATAAATGCATTCGTCATGTATTACGGGTATTATGCTAAATGAATAGTATTTTCTTCTAAAATATGCATCTCATGTTCTGAGATAATCAAGATTTACATGTAAAAAGTATCACTCTTTTTTAATATATATATATATATATATATATATATATATATATATATATATATATATAAGCATGGTTTCAAGTATTCTAAACTAATACCAATAATTTATACACAATTATCTCGCAACCCACTCAGCTGGAGCTGTTGTATACACCAACTGCATCTCTGCAGAAGGGGAGAAAGGCCCCACCAAATATGAATGTTCTGGATATGAGACAAAACCGTCTGACGCTGAAGCACCATTCCTGAGTCTTTGAGAAATGTGGCGTACTTCTTTATTACTATTACTCCCAGGTCAACTCCAATCCGGCGTTCCTGTTAGGGCTCTATCTATCGGTCAAATAGAATTATTTAATCACTTACTTGAAACCATTTAACTGTGTGCAAACAACTAAGTTCTAGCTCGTTTGAAAATGTCATCAACAAACTATTTACTGTGTGCAACAGAATTTGGCATTAAATAACCCACTAGGGTTTATATGCCTAAAGACACAACCAGCCAACTATTATCGATTTTAAGTAACTAATGATAACCCTTAGTAAACAATTGTAGTTTCAACTGACTATTGTTGATACCATTCAGTTATATTGCCTCAAGTATTCTTAATACAAATAACTATTCCAATTTCAGCCCAGTCGACAGGGGCTGGAGAATACGCCGACTGCATATCCGCAGAGGGGGTAAGAATAGCCCTTCCAGTGAGTGTCCTGTTTATGACGCTAAACTGATTAAACCTAGGGTTTGGGCAGAATGTGGAGTCCCCGTTTATTACCATTACTCCGAAATCCACTCTGACCCGGAGTGATCGTATTTAATGTCCAATCTATTGGTTAAATAGAACTGTGACAATTTAACTGTGTGCGAATTAATGATTAATACTCTATAGAATTATTCGTGTTGATTGCAATACCATTTAACTGTGTGTGATTAAAACTATTAGTGTGAGTACTATTTGAAACCAATGTGGGGAAAACAAAGGATTACTTTGACCAAAAGCTGTTGTTAAATTGAATGACAAGTGTTACATTGCAATATTTAAAACCAGCTAAGTGCGTATAGACAATCATCATGTCGTGCCGCTAGCACGGATATCCCTGACCCTCTCTCGCCACTTCTCCCAATCATTTATCGCTTCCGGCGGGTTTTCAGAGCTACATCTCGTATCCTCACATAGCTGCTGTATGTATGTTCGAGCTGGTCGTCCTGCTTTTGCTTGGCCATATGTGGGGGTCCATAGGAGTACATCACTTATGAGCTCGTCCTTGCTTCTCCAGCAGTGTCCTGCGTGTCTGGTTCGTCTAACTTGGATAGTTTTCGTGATAGGAGGCAGGTGGCCGTATAGTTGGTGCCTTGTGGGGTGTTGCCGCCATGACTTGTTCAATATTGCTCTCAACATTCTTGTGTAATTGCCGTCTAGCTTCTTCAGCCGTTTAGTTAGCGTCCAAGTAGTGCATCCATATAGCAGTATCGATACGACCGCTGCCTGGAAGAAACTGCGTTTCATTTTATCGGTTAGGTATGATTTCCATATGATCGAGAGCCTATCGATAGCTGTCCATGCTTTCGTTAGTCGCGTGTCGATGTCTTTTTCGGTTGATGAGACCCTGCTTCCTAAGTAGGTGAATTTGTCTACTAGTTTCAGAGAGGTTCCGTCTAGTGTGGAAATGTCGCCTGTTTGGTTATAACACATATATTCAGTTTTGTGTGCATTGACATGGAAGCCAATGCCTGCGGTGGCTCGTTCCGAACTATGCAGTAGTGTTTCGGCTTGGTTAGGTGTATTCGCCAGTAACGCGATGTCGTCGGTAATTGTTTTTGCAGGGTACCTTCTGCTTCTTTTCTTTGTCAGCTCGAAGCCATTTTAACTGCAAACAAATGATCACCGTAAAATTAAAGTGTTCATTTGAAGCCATTTAACTGTGTGCAAACAAATAAACTCTGTAAAAAAAAGTGTTGCTAGGACAACGATTATTTTACCCTTTTTAAAGTCCTGGTGAAGGTTTACTAAAACCGAAACGTTTAAACATTGATTTTTTTTCCTTTATAATAAATTCATCAATTTGGATTGTTTTCTATTTTCTTCATTCTGTCAGATTCATTTGCATTATTTACTTCCAAACACTACGTTTACAAATCATATATAATATATTATATTTTATTTATCATTTATACATACACACACACACACATATATATATATATATATGTATATAGTCATCCAGAGACTGATCTGTTTCGTTCTATCAGAACTCATCAGTGTGGCTAGACATACTAGATTCCCGTAGCTGGGATCGAATCTAAACCCGGTTGACTCAAACGCCAATCCAAGACTCTGCCCTTCAGCTAGCTATATATATATATATATATAGAATATTAATTGGGGTTAATATAATAAAATGCAATCAATCCTCCTTTTGAATTGTTTTTCAAATCGTTTTCCGACAAAACTTCTCTAAATTTTACCAGTTTATAAAGTGAATAAAAAATTCACCCTGCCAGCAGGGGCCATAGAATATGCCAACAGCACCTCTACAAGGGAGTAAAAAAAAACCTTCTCGGGTAATGGTGTCATGTAATGGTAAACAAGCTAGACTAGCAAACGTTAACGAGTGAGTTCGAGTCTTATTGAGTGCCCCATTCATCTAGTCTTGAGTCACATGTAGACAAAAAACTTAGAAAATTACTACTAAATCCTCTAACAGTGAAGCTCGAGAATAGAATTATTAGTGTTTAATAGCAATACTTAAAACCCTTTAACTGCGTGCAATAATAAATCGTACATAAAAACAGGATCTGACATCCGGTCGAAGATATCAGGAGATCAGGGGCGACCGGGGTTGATATGCCATAAAAAAAACAACCAGCCATTAAAATTAAATCTGAAATAATTTGTAAAGTGAGAAACTTCTTAAAAAAAAAACTTCTCGTTTTAATTGTTTATTTTTCTTGTCACTGCTATTTCTAGAGAAATGTTCTGGTCATCAGAAATTGTGCTAATGAGATAAACTGATTCGAAACGGTGAATATGAAGCGTCTGAAGGTCACGTGATGTGTAACGGATTTGGATTCGGACTCTCTCATCGCAAATGCGGCAAACTGAATCTTAATGAAATTTTCGTCACCATTTTTCTTTTTCTTTCATCTGCCGAAAATGTTCGGCTTTCATCTCTCCTTCCGTCTCTTTGTGATCAACTTGCACAGCTTCATAGCAATAGAAACTGTGTGGGTATAATCATGTTCTCGATAAAAAACAAAAAAAATTAAAGTCAATTTCTCATTAGGAAAATGACAGTCCATAACATCAGCGAGAAAAGGGATAAGTTTGTTTACAGCGTCAAAATCACTGAGTATAAGAGATCAAGTGTTTTAAAAGTAACAATCACAAAGGTAGAAAAAAAAAAAGTTTAATAGGGGTTATGGAAAACTCATGTAAAGATTTGTGTACTCATACATAAGATATTATGACTTATATAGTGTTGCCCAGTCGGCTGGGACTGTAGAATGCACCGACTGCACCTCAGCAGAGGAGCAAGACCCTTCCCCAACGAATATCCTGGAGATAACACTAAACAATCTGATGGTGAGGTTCCAGCAATGCTGGAGCTTTGGGGAATACGGAGTACCCCTTATTGCCATCGCTCCTAGGTCCACTCTCACCCAGCGTAGTAGCACCTGATAGAGCCCTATCTATGGGTTAAAGAGAACTAACTGCGTACTTATGCTAAACTGAATTGTTTGGTTAAACTGAATAGCTTGAAATAGAAATGTTTTTGACAATTAAACCGTACTTATATTTAAACTGCGTGCTTATACTAAACTGAATTATTTGAAATAGAACTGTTTTTGACATTGAGACGGTATTTACTCTAAACTGAATCGTTTAACTTAGAATTTTTTTGACATTTAACTGTGTAAACAAAATCTGTACTTATACTAAACTGAATTAGAACTGCTTGACTAAACTGAATAGCTCGAAATAGAAATGTTTTTCACAATTAAACTGTACTTACATTTAAACTGCGTGCTTATGCTAAACTGAATTGTTTGAAATTGAACTGTTTTTTACATTGAAGCTGTACTTACACTAAACTGAATTGAATAGTTTGAAATAGAAATGTTATTGACAATTAAATTGTGTACTCATTCTAAACTGAATCGTTTTAAATGGAACAGATTGTTTAAATAAAAATGGATTTGGCGTTAAATAACCTACAAAGGTTGATATGCCATAAAACTCACCGAACCTATATAGTGATTCTATCTATCTTAAACTTCATATGATGGTGAGGCTAAAGCACACATCATTGCCATTACTGATGGGTCCACTTCGACCCGAAGTGGTAGTGTTGTATAGCCATGAACAACTATACATACACAGATACATACAGAAACACATTCAACACAAAGACGAGCGGACACAGTTCCTTAGAAAAATATACCTCTCACTTTATTGAAAGGGTTGTGTATGAGAGGGAGTTGGAGACCGAACAAAGACTGCAACATATTGACCCCCAACTCTTCTGGCTATCACAGCCTTTCTTTCCCGTTCTTCTGGGCTGCTCAACCGGGGCCTGGGGGCCCAGCCTATGCTGGGACATGGTTCTCATTCCAGCATCTTCTCTCTAACTGGTCTGAACTTCCTGTCGCCGGGGTTATATAACAATTTGACACCCACCTACTTCCTGCAAGCGTCACAATTCGCACTCAATTCAACCCCTCGACAATCAAGGTCGCCCCTGATCTCCTGATATCTTCTGATGCACCTGTTATTTACACAAGTGCATTTCTTCTTTTGACAGCTTGGCCGGGGTCAATATGTAACAGTAGCACTCCATCCCTGGGTTGAACAGACTAGTTTGAAGATTGTTAGTATTTGACAGCAATACGTGATATCATAGCTTTGTGCAAAATAATTTCAAGAACATAAATGTAAATATAAACACTATGTACGCTATTCTCTAACCTCTAGGCATAACATAACCAGGACGGGTTGAGATGCTATAAAATTCAGCCAATGACACAGGGCGCAATTGGTAAATTGTCACCATTTTAAATTAACTTGGTGCATGCGCTTCCCCCACCCCCAAGTCTCGTCTTCTGTGCAGTAAATAAATCAGTTTGGACATTGTCTGTGAGGAAAGTGGTGTCATGACGCAATTTACTCCTCCAGAAATATGGAAACAGCATGCTGTACTGCTTGGCATTCACACTGGATGATCCAATACAATTATTTCAGTGTTTGGGTGTCAATCCGAGAACAGCATCGAAGATTCAGGAAGAGTTGGAAGATTCCAATGGTGATAACGAAGGTACGACAACTTGGAAGGCTTGCTTGATCGATCTGATAAGAAAAAAACTCCCAGATTTGTTGCTGTGATCCTGGCTATGATTGACAACGATCCCAGCAAGTCAATCAGGTCCATAGCCAGAGACGTAAGAGGGTTTGGTAATGCAGGAATACATTCGCTGTTTCTCATACAAAATGTGAAAGGACCAATTTTTATCACAGGTCAAGAAGGACAAAGGCCGCACGACTAAAACTTTCAACAAACTCAAGCATCCCCTCCAACCAAAAATATTTCCCTTTTTCTCAATTGAGAAAAATCTCAGCCAGCATTAAATGGTGAACACATACAGGGTGGAACGATAAAATTGTCGTCCAAACAAAACAATACTACAGCTTTATTTTAAAACTTTTATTGAAAAATCAATTCAGGTAACTTGATTATGTAGTAGAGCTGACATCTAATCAATGTAGCCGCCTTCAGCCTCAATCACCACCTCGATACGGATCCGGAACTGGGAGCATGCCTTTTCCACAAGCGCCGGCGGATGACGGCGAGCAGGCTGGCTTTGGTGTTGTTGGAGATCACGTTGGTGATGTTCTCGACGTATGACTAAACGAAGTAGTCCAGTCGGGGGAGGAGGGGGGCAAGTGAGAGAAGGGTACAAAGTCGTAGCACACCTTCTGAAGCCAAGCCTAGGTCTCTTTGGACTTGTGGGCCGCCGCAGAGTCCTGCTGCCACACCCAGGGTCTGTCACCGGCCACCTGATTGCACCAGGTGATCACCACACTCTTCAGCACATCCAGGTACACTTTGGTGTTGACTTTCAAGCCGACTTCGAAGATGTGAGGTGGCATGATGTGGCCCTCACTTGAAACCATACCAAAGGCCATAACCGTAGCTGGAAAATTTGTTTTCATCACACTGGGCACGTCCTTGTTATTCGTGGCAATTCAGCGATGGTCCTGTTGTCATAACTTGGATCGGTAGAGAGCATGAGTTGTACAGCGGCGCATTTCCGATCTCGCTCATTGAACATTGTGTCACTTTCAGACATGATAGAAGGCTCCTATCGCTCTTGGGATTCGTACGCAACTGGCCAACTGGTCTGCAACAAAAAAAAGAAAACCGGTTTTCATTAAACAGAAATGGAATTATGTCTTTCCTAGGGCGACAATTTTATCGTTCCACCCTGTATTTTCCAAGCCTTTTGGAACCCGTTTCAAGCGCACCAACTAGAACTGTTATCACCGACATCTTCATGTTCGACACAACTTGCCAACTCGTAGATGGTCTGCAACAAAGAAAGAAAACCGGTTTTCATTAAATGGAATCATGTTGTCTTTTCTTGGGCGACAATTTTATCGTTCCACCCTGTAGAAAAACAGTGTACTCTGTCTCTACAAGATGTACCTATATTGATGAAAAGCGAACTCCCAGTCCACATTATGGTGTTTGGGGTGGTTACTAGCAATGGTAACATTATGCCTCCATTCATCATGACTTCACACTCAGCTTAGAAATCTTTAAGTGACGCCCGGCGTGGTAGCACCTGATAGGGCCCTATCTATGGGTTTAATAGATCTCACGGCATACTTTGCTAAACTGAATTGTTTGATTAAACTGAATAGCTTGAAATAGAAATGTTTTTAACGATTAAACTGTGCTTACATTTAAACTGCGCGCTTATGCTAAACAGAATTACTTGAAATAGAACTTTTTTTACATTGAAACTGTATTTACACTAAACTGAATTAACATAGAACTGTTTTGACATTTAACTGTGTGTAAAGAAAATCTGTACTTATGCTAAACTGAATTAGAACGGCTTGACTAAACTGAATTGCTAGAAATAGAAACGTTTTTCACAATTAAACTTACGCTAAACTGAATTGCTTGAAATTGAATTGTTTTTTACTTTGAAGCTGTACTTACACTAAACTGGATTGTTATATATAACTGCTTGAATAGTTTGGAATAGAAATGTTTTTAACAATTAAACTGTGTACTCATGCTAAACTGAATTGTTTGAAATAGAACTGATTATTTACATTAAAAACGGATTAAGCGTTAAATAACCTTCAAAGGTTGATATCCCATAAAACCCAACCAGCCAACCATCATCAAGTGACTGGAGGAAGTAGTGCTGACCTGGATCGAGAGGGTCGCTGCTGGAAGAGCCTACGTCTGGCAACAAGGCTCTACGCCATGGCACATAACCAGGAGAACCCAATCTTGGGTGGGTGTCCTCGTGGTGTAAGGGTTAAAGCGGTGGACTGCAGAAACTTAGTAAGCGAGTTCGAACTCCAGTCGCCCCATTGTGTTCACTTTCGGACAAATACTCTTTGGAAAGGTATGAGCCCCGTTATCCTCCCAGCTATGGGTTAGATAGTAACACTAGAAGGATGGCTTTGGCATTAAATAACCTACAAAGGTTGATATGCCATTAAACAAAGAAACCAATCTTGGGTGTACGAAAATTTCCGTTACCACATCATCCCTAACATCTGGCCGCTTAAACCCCTAAGTTCCAATCCCCTTTATTATACGTGGAGCGCGATTGAACAAGACAACATAACTCCGTGCAACACCAAAGATGAACTGAAGGCAAGGATAACGGCAGCATTTACCGATTTAAACAAGTCGTTTGGAGGCCGTGGTTAAAGTCAATGGCGATTTCTTTGATTTAATTAAGTGGGGTGTCAGTTTTTCATTTTTACGTAATTTAGACGATAATTTACCGATTACACTTGCTATTTAAAAAGCATTATGGTATATAGAAGTAAAAATCTTATATATAAGCATCGAAACATAGATTCATATGGGCTTAACTGTGCTACAAAAATCGAAATCTCTTATTGGAAGCGAACCGTAATTGCTAACTATTACACAACACGTGGCATCTTATAATTTACTATGGCTTTAAATAGAGAGTACGTCATATGTTCTGAAAAGGATTTTTTTTTTTCGATCACGTCTCATCAGTGCAGCAGGCAATCAGTGCCGAGGAATATTGAGAGTTGATCAATAGGCGACGAAAAAAAACCGCACTAGAAGGTTTGGTTAGTTTGTTTTTATTTTATTTTAGTTTTTTTTTTTTTCAATGTCACCTGGATTACCTGAAGTATAGCCACCAGATTTAAATAAAAGATTGTAAAAAATCTGTTTTAAAAAAGTTGGCTGGTATCTCGTAATATAAGGCGCCTCTAATACGGACAATTGAAGAATTTAAATTTTCGATAGTATTGGAATGTTGTCTCTGACCAATCAGAAGCACACAATCTTTTACAAGATAGTGCTACTAATCATCTGGCTCTTTGATGTGCATTTTGCAATTTTGCATTTGCCAAACACGCTGTAGCATATCTCCGATGTCATTATCTAGTGTGGAAGTAATTCTCTGCTTAAGTTCATCAATGCTAGCTGGAAGAGGGGACATAGACTAGTCCCTTCGTATATCCCCTATCAAAAGAAATCCCCAGGAACAGTTCCGGTGACCACGGCGGTTTTTCATCAGAAAACTGTTTTCATTTCTACCATGCCCTACCATGTCTCACTGACAGATTCTCATTGAAATAAACACGTACTGTCCTCTTCCATTAAATATAAAATCTTTAAGTGTCCATTCATTCTTTGAAAATTTGAGGTTATTTCAACAAGAATTGCCAAAATTATTGGCCTGCGAAATGTCAATTTTTGGGATACCCTCTTCCTGTCGGCTGGAGCTGTAGAATACGCCGACTGCACGTCTGCAGAGGGGTAAGACCACACACACACACACACACACACACACACACACACACACACACGCGCGCGCGCGCATACACAAATGAGGCCACCTGTTGGCCGTGGGTGGAGACCCGTAAGGCGCTAGGATGGGATCCTGGTGGTTAAGCTCTCATTGATCCGGCGACAGTGGTTAATGTCTTGCAACACACCCCTTTGGCCCTTAGTTGGTCTGGCAGGCAGTCGGATAGGCTCGATCCTATCAATCGGCTGATCATGTCAAGCCCTAGCTCCGATGTCTTATCTCGACAGTATTTTTAAATCTGCACTTGGAAGTTCCCAACCCTTATCTGTTAGGTGCTAGAAGGCGGTGGCTGAAGGTCAATGGGGTTGAGAGAATAGGAATTTGACCAGTGCTGAGAATCTAAAATAGGCAACGGCTCAGAAACCTACCCTCAACTCGAGTATACTGGTCACGTATCCCCGTCTCAACCAAGGCGAATGGGTTACCTTCTTGGTTCATTCCCAATACAAGTTGGACTCCGTGGTGGAGCGCAGGGCCAGCGAAAAATATACAGAATATATGGCGTCTTCAAATAAAAATAAATAAATAAATAAAACTAAACGAAACCTGTCACAATCAAAAGGCGAAAAACGAACCCAGACCAACACTTACATCCTGACATTTAATCAGCCCCGTACTCCCAAGGAGGTGAAGATCGGCCATTGTCTTGAGAGAGTTGAGCAGTACATTCCAGCTCCCCTGGGGGGCTTCAATTGCCAAAAATATGGACACCACAGGGAAATGCGGTGAAAAGGACCCAGACTAGGTGGACGAAGAGTGCTTAAAAGAAATTATATGTGCAAATAGCCGACAAGATCATCTGGCTTACGCAAGATCTTGCATTGTTTACAAAAAATAGTTGAGGTGAAACATAAGAATGTGTCCATCCTGGAAGCAAGGAGAATTGTGAGAAAGCGGCCACGCTTCTGTTGCACAAAGGGCGGACAGGACCTACTAATATAGAACACTCGTGGAGAAATTGATCCAGTTGGAAGCCAAAGTTTCAGGAGCACCTGAAAAAACTACACTCGGTCGAATTTTACCAAGCACCAACTCGGCAACCGGTTGGGAATGGGGAGAGATCCAATGTTGTAGTCCAAGCAAAAATACACGTAGGATATACCACTCCAACACGAACTACTCGTAAAAGTGCAAAATCTCCAACAAAACAGCCGTTGCATAAATCACCAATCCATCCACCAAAAAGCATTATAGACAGACTAAAAAAAAAAAAACTTGTCTCCCATAAGGCCTGAACAACTTAAACAAAAATCATAAGCTCCCGTTAGCCAAGCTGGGAAAATACAGATGAACACCAAAGTGAACAAGTAAAGACCGGGAAGCACATTCAAAATGCCCTCAAGAACAAAGTCGCCAATAAAAACTAAAGTGCAATACTCAGGGATCAACAAAACCCCTACAAAGGATGTATAGTATAGAAAGTATGGATAGCGACACAGACCACGTAGTTGCCAGCCTTAATCTCTAAGAAATAATCAATAACTACCACACTTGAAACCACTTAACTGTGGGCAAACTTAGAAGCTCAATCACCTTAAAATGTTAATCTCTTACGTATCTTAGTTGTCTAAATTTCTGAGACTAAGCTCGACGATTTTTATCATTAAGGATTTTCAGACTTTTGTCTTCATCTTTATTTCCACAACGTTTCGGCCGATATGTCCTCCGGCCTTCAAGCGTTTGTCGAACTCGGGAACCTTCACGGAACTTCGAACTACGTCCATCATTGAATCCACGGGGGTCGCCTGTTCTGATTCCGTTAGCCATAACCGGGTACAAGTGTTAAGTATGGTTACTTGTCTGCTGTCAGGATTGAACCTGAAACCTCCAGATGATTGTCTTCTTAGAAGTTTAGAGAACCAACGCCAATAACCGTTAAGCCATGTGTTCTTCAGCCTTGGTGAGGCAACTAGTCTAGGAGAGAGAAAACTCTGAATTCAAACCTATTAAACTCCGCTTAAAAATTGACCTTGTGTCATATCCTGTCCGAGAAGAGGGGTTGGGTAAATATGGTTACATAGCAACTCTCGTAATAATTTAACTGAGTAGAAACAAATGAGAAAAAGTAAATAGAATGATTTATATTGGATAAAAATGCTTGAAATCTTGTAACTGTGAAGGAAAATGAGCTCAGGTCTGTTTAAAATGTTGTTAGAAAAATGATCACAAACTATGCGTATTTAATATATAAATCTAGACAGGGTTTTTCAATGAACAATTTGCAATATTTGATATGACATAAAAACAAACTATCTTACTAAGAACTATTTTTGACACTTGAAATGCGTACTTATGTTAAAGCGAATTGTTTGAAATAGAACTGTTAACATTTTACTCAGTGTCAACGGAAACTGTACTTATGCTAAACTGTGCTGTTAGAAATAGAACTGTTTATATGTATAACATTAATATGGCATTAAATAAACAATAGTTGATATGCCATAAAACTAAACCAACCTTCTTGAGAGAGAGAGAGAGAGAGAGAGAGAAGGTTGTACCAAGAATATGACGAATTGAAACCGGTTAATGATCAAACCAATGAAAACCTGATCATTCAAAAATGTGTGTATATATATATATATATATATATATATATATATATAAGAATTTGGCGTTAAATAACCTACCATGGTTGATATGCCATAAAACCCAAACGACCAACCCAATTCCTATTTGATAGTTAATTACAATTCTTAGGAATCAAGTATTTCTATATAACGCCAATAATTTGCAAGCAGTTTATATCTATATTAAGCAAACAATTATAGCTTCAAGAAAGTATTCGTAGTACAAATAATCATCTCCCGGTGAAGGAATCAAGTATTACTATTAATCTACAGATGAGTCGCTAACAGGTGCAACCACTCCAGGTCAGAGTTTGCCCAGTCGGCTGGGGCTGTAGAATACACCGACTGCTTCTCTGCAAAAGGGTAAGACCCACCCACCACCAACGAGTATCTTGGATATGACACTAAACAATCTGATGGAGAGGTTCCAGCAATGCTGGAGCTTTGGGGAATGCGGAATACCCCTTCATTACCATCGCTCCCAGGTCCACTCTGACCCGACGTGGTAGCACCTGATAGGGCCCTATCTATGGGTTAAATAGAACTAACAGCATACTTATGCTAAACTGAATTGTTTGAGTAAACTGAATAGCTTGAAATAGAAATGTTTTTGACAATTAAACCGTACTTAACTGAATTATTTGAAATAGAACTGTTTTTCAACATTAAAACTGTATTTACACTTAACTGAATTGTTACATATAACTGCTTGAATAGTTTGAAATGTTTTTTGACAATTAAACTGTGTACTTATGTTAAACTGAATTGTTTTAAATAGAACAGATTATATACATAAAAATGGATTTGTCGTTAAATAACCTACAAAGGTTGATATGCCATAAAACCCACCAAACCACTCCATGTCAGAGTGGAGTAAAGAGTAATAGCAATGAAGGTATACTCCACACTCTCCAAAACTGGATCCTCATCACTGGATGTAGTTAGGTGTCATACACTTAGTTTAAACTTATTCATATTCACTTATGCGGTACTATTTACTTTTAATTCATTACATAGAATATTTCACTTCACATGTAATATAATGGCTGAGGGATTTCGTTTGGATTTAGTTAGGCTGAGAACCTTTCGGCTCAGTGCATGGGTTACTTAGGTGCAACATTAACACAGGTGTTCGAGCACGCGCGCGGAGCGGACGTG